>NQII01000824.1:269432-302095 GCA_002778355.1 Clitarchus hookeri | reverse complement strand
CAAGTCGCAAGGCCAATCGCTTAGTGTTTGCGGGATAAATTTAGAAAATCATTGTTTTTCACATGGGCAGTTATACGTTGCGTGTTCACGAGTTGGGAAACCATCCGCTTTGTTTGTGTTAACGTCAGACCAAAAAACAAAAAATGTGGTTTACCAAAGAGCACTTCAATGAAACGTATTTACTTTGGATTCACTTTCATTTACTTAGAAAAGTTCAATTCATTACTGTTGTGAAATGAAATAAAATTTTTCCTTTTCAAATATAAAAAAAAAGTTTCTCCATGTTTTAATCACCAAACAAAAAGCCATCTGGTGGCGAAACGGAGTTCGCCGGGTTTGCTAGTATGGATATATANCCATGTTTTAATCACCAAACAAAAAGCCATCTGGTGGCGAAACGGAGTTCGCCGGGTTTGCTAGTATGGATATATAAAAAAATATTTCTTCTTTTTAAATTGCTAAAATTACTTGAGATACATCACGTTTTCGAGTTAACGCTGCTAATATGAAGTCGTGAAAAGAACTAATCTACGTATATAATAAAAATCCGTAAATTTTAGTTATTTTATATTTTTTATATCAGTGTTACTGCCTTAAATTGTTTTCCAGTAGAATAGCGACAGTTTGCACAGCTTGTCAATTTATTCCATAAACCCGCTTTGTCTTCTGTGGCATGATCTGAAATAAATATTTCACTTTAATAAAATGTTTAATGTTTTACTTAGCTACAACAAATATCTCCTGTCAACATTTAAATTTAATTTGTTTTGAGTTTAATTTTTTTTGTTATATGTTGCAAGGTGTTTTCAAGTTAAATCCTAATTTTTCCTGTGACATACAATAAATCAATACAATCGAGTTTTAGGAAACATAATGAGGGATGTTTAATTAAATTGCAAGTCTATGCAGTCAGAGGATTAAAAAAATAAAACCAAAACACAACCAAATATAATTAGTAAATTAATGAAATGATTATGCTCTTAATGGTTTAAAATGAGGTAAACATGTGGCACATATATTGCAGAAGTTATAAAGTATTTTGTTAAATGCCAGAGAATTTCTGGTAAATAAAGGAAAGCTTACTAACTAAAAACGCAAGCAAAAAAAAAAAAATGATTTACACGAAAAGGAATTAGCAGCTTTCACAAAACTATAAAGATCATCTGCGCATCTTCGACGGTGGTAAAAATATTACCTTAAACAAATAACAAAGTAATAAATGCTTATTGAAATGGCACTATGAGTTGTTATCTCTAGTATTGTTATATTGTACTTTTCAATGAAATTAAATATTTCCTTGACGTTTGAAGATAACTGATCTTAAAATACTATTAATAGGTCATCACTGTAGTCACAGTGTTACAAAAGAGGTAGTAATGAACAGTGGTGTGCAGTCAATAGACGCTAGGTAAGCACGGCTTACCCTGTGCTATTGCTGTAATATATATTATATACCAGTCATAGAATCCATATTTAAATTTCCGCGCGCGTGAATTCTCGCATCCTCGAGGCGCGAAAGNTATATTATATACCAGTCATAGAATCCATATTTAAATTTCCGCGCGCGTGAATTCTCGCATCCTCGAGGCGCGAAAGATCTCTGTGCCACAAATATATCTCTGTTGGACACGCAGATTTCACTGTACTGCGCAGCGGCCAGAGTTTCAGGTTTTGTTTTACTGTATTCTCGTTTCCTTTAGTTCTCGTTTTATCTTCGCCTTTNTGCGCAGCGGCCAGAGTTTCAGGTTTTGTTTTACTGTATTCTCGTTTCCTTTAGTTCTCGTTTTATCTTCGCCTTTGTTGGTTCCGGTTGCCATGGTAGTATGAAGGTCGAGAAGGGATCGTGTACCTTCGTTAGACTACTTCGGCAATTATCGGCGAAAGCCCCTCTGAAGCCACAGCAGCTGACCCTGCGCCTGCGGTTTGTTTACGAACGGGTGTTGCGTGTGATTAAAAATGAAAATAACACATTTTGTTCTTACAAGGAAGGTGTTTAATGTGCTACACGCGTGTATAATAAAGTTGGTGTTAGTTTTATGTATAGTTTATTCCGTTTTGGATGTGTAACAGCGCTGCAATGCCTAGTGTTTGACTGCCACATATCTCCCTGTAGGGTAAGCTGCGAGTTCCGCAGCTTATGCTGTCCAGGATGGAACGTGGCCCTCAATTGGACACCAACCAAGCGCACAGCCACTGTGCTATTTGTACTGTTTTGAAGACTGATTTAACTACTTTTCATTTCCAAAAGAAAAATAAATTTTGGCGGTGGGGAGACCGACTCCAGCTCTAGACATAAACACTGCAGGAAAATATTTTGTGCGACATTTTGATAGTACATTGTTTTCGCAAAATGAGTGGTTGACGGGTTGTCCATTACTTTGTAAAATATTTGGTTTGCCGTGTATGCTTTTTGACAAAGAAAAAAATGTATGGAGCAAAACTAGTTACAGTTATATGGGCAATTTGCACAAAGCTTTAAAGAAGCATTGTTTATCCCAGACTCATTTGCAAACAATCGTTTGTGAGAAAACTTTTGCGAAAATTAGGATTGACCACTTGCTTGATGAACAAAAAAAAAAGTCATCAAATACACAACGAACTTGTTAAAAAGAACAGAGAAATCTTGGGACTTTCTGTATATGTTTATTACCTTGCAAAGCAGGAACGTTCTTTCAGAGGTCACAACGAAGAACATGATTCAAGAAACAAAGGAAGTTATGTTGAACTTATAAACCTCATCAGTCAGTATGATTTAACTTTGAAACATCATCTTGAAACTTCCTCAGTTTTTACGGGACTATCAAAACAAATACAAAATGATTTGATTTCTAGTGTATCCATTGTTGTCAGCGAACGCATAAGAAATGAAATTGAAAATGCTACATTTGTTTCTATTAGCCTTGATGAAACAACAGATATAAGCAATCAGGCCAACTTCCCTGCATATTTCGGTACACTGGGAAGGATCGTAAAATTTAAGAAAGGTTTATAAGTTTTTGTGATATCTCTGAAAATCTCTCTGCTGAGACCATTTACAAGGTTGTCGGCAAATTAGTGGCTGATTACAGCTGCGAATAATAATGTTTCTGCTGTTATGGCAGGACATTTGAATGGCCTACAAGTGAAAGTGAGAGAACAGTGTCCCCAGGCAATTTTCGTTCATTGCGTGGCTCACAGGTTAAATTTGGTATTGTCACAATATTCATGTTCAATAAAAGAATGCAAATTTTTTTCAGGACATTGAGTGGATTAGCGGCATTTTTTTGCGAAATCCACAAAACGAACAAAGACCCTTGATGATGTGGTAAATAAGAGATTGCCAGAGTTTCAGCTACGCGCTGGATTTTTAAGTTGAGTTTAGTTTGCTCAGTACATGAATACCAAGACGATTTTATTTTCCTGTTGTCGAAAATAAATGACCCTAAAAAAAACTGGGACCAGGAATTTGTCATAAGTGCCAAAGGTTTTCTAGCTTCATTGAACGACTTTAATTTAAATTTTATTTTAAAGGTTTTTCCCTGCATTTTCCTTCATACAGATGTTTTGTACTGTATTCTTCAAACTAAGATGCATGACATGGGTACTGCACTACAACAGTAAAGGAGTTCTCTAATCTACTGCAGACAAAGTGAAACTGTTTTGAAACATATTGGGAGCAAACAAATGCTGAACCAGAAGTTGAAGCACAGGAATTGAACAGGAAACGTTTTAAGTACAGCGATGATCATGATCTAAATACTTTTATAGGCGCTTGTACTGTGAAATTATTGACACAGTTATTCAGCTTAACACAGATTTTCCAGTTTAGAATATATGCAATTTATAGAGTGTCTAGACCCAAGCAATTTGAAAAATCATCAAGAATGTTTCCCCGAAACTAGGTTGCAACCTGTCTTAAATCTGTATGGTGATTATTTTAAATGTTGTTGCTCTGCGAGCACAAATTGTTGCAGTTTATATATAAATATATATATATATATAAATAAAAATATACAACAATTATTTATTCTCTATACATAATATGTCATGCAAAAAAGTCATTACCTCTAAATTTCTAAATAATCAGATGTATCTCTTCGCTGACAGAAAAATATATATTTTTCTGCAATGGAACCAGCACCGATAGCCTATCAACCATGACATTGGAGTCTTCAGAAAATAAGTAGCTAGACTTCACGGCACTTTTCGTAGAAGGTTCACAATACATGTCTGCGTCTATGTTCTTCTATGATGAGTACGATATTAGATACCTCTGGGGCAGAGTACTAGGTTCGAATCTGCGTTTATTCGGTCCCAACTTCAAGTAGCTCTTATGTTCAGCAACACATTTATGCTTTTGCTTTGCAAATGTAGACACTTCATCTTCATCAGTACAAAATGNTAGCTCTTATGTTCAGCAACACATTTATGCTTTTGCTTTGCAAATGTAGACACTTCATCTTCATCAGTACAAAATGAATATTAGATTTCGTTTGCGATGAACTATAAATATATATATATCTAACAAACTAGGTTAATACATTACTGTACTCAATATATGTTGATCTTAAATACTGGCTGTCTGTCGGACATTTATAAGTAGGTAACAAGAAACAATGCATGTTATTTCGAATGTTCTTACAGTTAAAACACTATAAATGATATGAATAAGTATACGTATATGTATTTTAGTATTTAAAACTCGATAAATTGATACCTTGTAATGTATAACTAAATTTCTCTCGTAAAAGAAAAGTGTGTGTGTGTGTGTGTGTGTGTGTGTATGACCCGAAGTCTAACACAACTCTCTCTTAACATGTTTTATATGTCACCGACACACATATTTTCCTGTTGAGCACACGATGACGATGTCCGGAACAGTGCGATCTAGTGCTAGTGTTTTACTCTCAATGTAATGATTGCATTTCAGTCGGTTTGTAAGGAAGTTGTTTGTTATTATATTTTACTGAGCAGGACCGTCTGGTATTGTATAGCAACATTTAACACATAGCGTACAGTCCCAGCACATTGGTTTATATATATAATTGCGATGGTTGTGAAGTGTTTCAAACCATTTTTCCCTTAAATTATTTATATCAGTTTGCTACAATGTGTAGTATTGTTGACCTGATCGTACATGTACTTCTCAGCTTCATAAAAGTTTTTTCGACTAACGTGAGGTATAGGACACGATGCTCGTGCAATGTATAAAGGTTCTTAAAAATGTTATACTATTTGCATTACTAATTATTATTTTATATATGTTTGCATCAGCATGCTGCCTTGAAAACAACCAAGGCATGAGAGATAGCTAAGAGCCTCTTCGTCCAACTGCAGATATACAAGTAGCTGTTTATAGACGGATTTTATTTCGTGTTGTACATATGTGAGAGGAAATTCCTTAGGCAGGTATGCTAGCTCTGCATCTGAGAGCTGCAAGTGATTTAATCTCTCTGTTAGTCGTGATATCTAATAAAATTATCTGACTATTATAACAACGTTCTATCGTTTGCACTATGTCCCACTTTTCACAGCGGAAATTTCTTCGCCTATCATAATATATAGTACATGATGATCACAGACACACACGTGTTTGCTTGCAAATGTGAATAACAATTTACTTTTATAAATAATTAAATCTGTTTGTCTCAGTGTGTAGCAGTGTTGTATCTCTCTCTCTCTCTCTCTTACTCGACTAATCGTTTAAATGCTTGTTGTTTCGTATATGTTTACAGTTCTATATAAACATAAATGATACGTATTCACACTTAGTACATATAAATACGTATAGTATTTAAAAAAATGATAAATTGATAGTTTGTAGTGAATAACTATATTCCTCTCGTAAATGTGATACCTGCCAAATGCTGAAGTTTGGAAGTAGATATTGATTCTGCTCTGCGGCGTGAGGCGCCAGCACATGATGCTNCTGACTGACTGACTGCTCGATCCGCGACTGACTGATTCGACGTCTCTCCACTGACTGCCTCGTTGCTCCCCCCTTCGTGTGGTTTTGTAGCGTCCATCACCATATTCAACTTGCCCTGTCCCTGCTGCACGTGTCCGGGGTGCTTGTCGTCCCTCCGGGTCATAAAACACGTGGCCGCTGCTCGTGTGGTCCGCAGCCGGCCTGGCGTCGTCCCTTGGTTCTGGCCTGGAAGTTTATTGTCCCGTTCTGCACGCACGTCCGCTAAAAGCTCTCATGGTTTATTGCGGTTTAAGCCCGGGACAGGCGCAGCTGGTGGTGGGATCTCGGTGTCCCTTGGGCAGCTGCAAAAAGCGGCTGTGTCCGCGCCCTGGTGCTTTCCGTTATCTCCGGATGTCGTCTGCACGTGCAGGAACAGTTGCACGTGCCGAAACCTTTGGTAGCGTGCCTTAGCAGCTGCGAGGCTCCTGGTGACCCTCTTCCAGCACGTCCACAAAACCCTTAATCCTTATTGCGGTCGTCCGGCTGCGAGCTCCGCCAGAGCGTGTGTTCTGACGAATAAAATATAGGGACGCAGAATGCGTCAAATGAAAGTATAATGTGAGATACTCGACTGGTATGGCGATACAACTTTTTCTTGGCCATTGTTCTGGGTCATCTCCCCTTCTCTTGTCCAGACATGCACGGTGTTCGCGCTGGCCGTCGGATTTTTGTGGAAGGTCCTACAGATTCTGATGATGTTAATTGAGTGCTCGAAGTCGGTGGGGTCGGATGTGTACCTCTTGTAGTGTTGTAACTGTTGTTAGTTCACTAGATTCGAGGGTTTCGTTTCAGTCGATCTGATATTCTGTTGTGCTGGCCAGGATGGTCTGGTATTGTATAACAGCGTTAAACAAACTGCATACAGTACATGACGTCTGTGTAATGGGTAATTGTGCTGGTTATTAAGTGCTTATAACTATTTTCCCTTTACATTTGGTTTTTTTATAATATCCATAGTATCATTGTGTAACAGTGATGTCTCTCTTGCACGGCTAATGGTTTTAATGTATGTTGTTTGATGACAAGCAAAGGAAAGCCATTTTTACAAGTCGTATAATGCATATCGTATTTGCTTTCCTTTGGTTGAGGTTGGTATTTGTGATCATTCGTTCTTTCTTATGTCGACATNCTTTCCTTTGGTTGAGGTTGGTATTTGTGATCATTCGTTCTTTCTTATGTCGACATGCATTCTAGCTTTTTACTAAACTTCTTGGTGTGATATCAATATCGATATAATTATTATGGACTGTAGCTCCANACATGCATTCTAGCTTTTTACTAAACTTCTTGGTGTGATATCAATATCGATATAATTATTATGGACTGTAGCTCCATCGGAGTTTTTATAAGTATGCTTAGGACATACTTGACACTTGTGACATTTTTCGTTGACAGGGATGATTTCAATGTTTTAAAAATTACAGCCAACCATGTCTATACAATGCTTAGGGAACGGCATATTTGACCCTATCTTAAACAGTTCGGAAATAATGGTGAACTATGCATACAAGAATGCTTCGGATATATTTTATGCTGCTGTCATTTTCCTTGTTGCGTCTGATGTCTATGTTGTGAATTTGATAGCTGTAGCTTAATTGGTTCGGAAACTACGTTCAACAATTCTTATAAGAATGCTTAGAGTATATTTCACCCTAAGAACATTTTCGCTCTCACAGGCGGTGTCTATGTTACGAATATTGTAGCTGTATCCAAAATTACGCGGAAATTATGTTCAACTATGCTTAGGATATATTTCACCCTGCAGCCATTTTAGTTGGTGGTGATGTCTGTGTTACGAATTTGAGACTGCATCTTAA
The DNA here is from genome assembly GCA_002778355.1 of Clitarchus hookeri. NCBI lineage: Eukaryota > Metazoa > Arthropoda > Insecta > Phasmatodea > Phasmatidae > Clitarchus > Clitarchus hookeri. The sequence continues at coordinate 294,331 of NQII01000824.1, read as the reverse complement.
ATGATTCGGAAATTACGACTAACTATGTTTATAAGTATGCTTAGGGTATATTTCACCATGCAGTAATTTTTCTTTCTGTAGACCTTGCCTATGTTATAAAGTTTGGTAGCTGTATCTTAAACGGTTCGAAAATTATCGTCAAATATGATTATAAGTATGATTAAGACATAAATGACCATGTACCTATTATAGTTGTCGAGTGTGATACATATGTTATGAAATTGATAGCTGTAGTTTAAACCGGTCGGAAATTATGTCCGACTATGCTAATAAGTACGCAAAGGTATAAATGACTCTGTGATAATTTTCGTTGTCAGGGGTGATGTCTGTGTTATGAAATTTACGTTTGTATCTCAAACGGTTCGGGAATTATGGTTAACTATGCTTATAAGCTCGTATATGGCATAAATGACTCTATTTTCATTGTCTGATGTGATGTCTATGTTGCGAATATGACGACTGTATCTTAAATGGGTTGGAAATTACGACCAAGTATGCTTATAAGATCCCATAAGTCATGATTTAACCTGTGATAATTTTCGTTGTTGTGGGTGACGTATATGTTACGAATTTGATGACAGTATTTTAAAGGTTTTGGGATTTAGAGTCAACTATGCCTGTAAGTTCGTTTGTCATAAATAACTGTGATAAAAATTCGTTGAGGGGGGTAATGTCTATGTTACGAATTGGCCAACTGCTTCTTAAATGGGTTGGTTATGATGTTCATCTATTCTTATAAGTTCACATAGGGCATAAATAACCCTGTGATATTATTCGTTGTCGAGGGTGATGCGTATGTTATGAATTTGGTAGTTGTATCTCAAACGGTTCGGGAATTACGACTTTATATGCCTATAAGATCGTATAGGGCATAAATGACTGTGTGATAATTTTCATTGTCGAGAGTGATGCTTATGTTACGAATTTGACAACTGTATCTTAAAAGTCCCGGAAATTACGATCAACCATTCTTATTAGTTCGCATAGGGCATAAATGACCCTGTTATAATTTCCGTTGTTGGTGGTGATGCCTATTTTAGGAATTTGGCGGTTATATCTTAAACGGTTTATAAATTACGGTCAACTTTGCCTGTAAGTTCGTATAGGGCATAAATTACTCTGTGATATTTTTCGTTGTCGGGGGTGACGTCTATGTTACGAATTTGCTGACTGTATCTTAAACGGGTTGAGTATGAAGGGGGGGGGGCAATGAACACGAACATTCTTCGCGAATAAAAATTGTACTGTATTGTCAGTTTCGAGATTCTTGCGTAGCCAATCAGAGACGAGACCATTTCGAGAGTCTCGCGTAGCTAATCAGAGATGAGACCATTTCGAGAGCTTCGTGTATCCAATCAGAGACGAGAGCCTCGCGTACCTGCTTGCACATTCCGGCTGACATTGCACAATTTTCAGCCGGCTTAAGCCTTATTGTGCAAACCAGCCGAATTGTGCATGAGATCCAAATTTTGGAAAATTTTGGAAAATTTTGAGGGAAGTTTAGGTAATTTTGAAGGAAATTCGAGAAATTTTAAGTTTTTTTGAGGGGAAAAAATCGGCTCCCCGGCTCCCCTGCTTGAAGCTCCTTGCCACAGAATTTCCTTTTGGTAACTACTCTTTACCACATCCAAAAGCGTAATTTTCATACTTATTCACTTTGAATATAAAGAGTGCAAATTTCTCCAGAACTTGTATGAGGGAATAGGTCACTCTCTCAAGCGTCGTATTATGCACCACGTCTAGATGCCAGCACGCCAGTTAGATGCTTAGCACGTTGAAGCAGTGAAGGCAACTTGATATGATCGCCAGGACAGCTAGCCCTTGTCTCTCCCTCGCTCCTGTTTAACTTGTGCGTGAAGCTACTGGAGCTAGGCTAGCACTTCATGTGAAAATTTTGTGCTCGGATAACCTGTAGCATGGATACAAACTTAAAACCAGTAAATCTTCGTCAATTTTAGATAATTAACTCATGGAATCAATTTTGGTGTTGTCCCCGAAGTTTTGTCATTATAATTGTAGTAGTTCACTTTGTTTTATTACCATTTTCCTTTCCGTTCTCGGGGAAATTTTATAAACAATTATTTCAATACACACAAATGGACAGCACGCATGGCTCTTCATAATTGTATGAAAGTTACTGCAATGTGCAATGAAAAGTAGTTCATTCCTAAGAGAAGTAATTTTCGGAGAAAGTGCTAAGAAATTTTTAATTTTACAATACATTTCAAACAACCTGGAAAGCTCATAAAAATTTTTTTTTGGTTTTCATTACTTGAGATATGCGATTTTTTAACAGATTATGATTTTCATCAAATCCGTCATTAATAAAACAAGGGCGAAATAAATGTTTTCTCCTCGATAATAATNTAACAGATTATGATTTTCATCAAATCCGTCATTAATAAAACAAGGGCGAAATAAATGTTTTCTCCTCGATAATAATACATACACAGCATGTATCAATAAGAGATTGCATTACAGGGAACACAATACAGACTATACAATACAGACAATAGGTACAGACAATACAATACAGAAAATAATATACGACAGGTTACCTGTACGTTTGGCATAAATTAAGGGAGCTTCATTCAATTAATAAGTTCGTATACGTCAATGTATTTACTTTTAACAATTTTAATTAAAGTGGGATTTTTTTCTTCAAGAAGATATAATTTACGTCCCTGGTCTCACCCCCNTTACTTTTAACAATTTTAATTAAAGTGGGATTTTTTTCTTCAAGAAGATATAATTTACGTCCCTGGTCTCACCCCCCTCCCCTTTACCATAATCACGTATGTCAAGCACGTTTCTATCTAAATCATCCGTTACCTGCCTACTTGAGTCCTAAATTTAGTTTCGTACAACTCTTCTGTATGGATGTCTGGTTTTCCTGAATTCCTTAAACTTTCTACATTTATTTAATATGACAGTACNCTCCCCTTTACCATAATCACGTATGTCAAGCACGTTTCTATCTACATCATCCGTTACTTGCCTACTTGAGTCCTAAATTTAGTTACGTACAACTCTTCTGTATGGATGTCTGGTTTTCCTGAATTCCTTAAACTTTCTACATTTATTTAATATGACAGTACCGAATTAAATAATTTCTTCATATGAACACATCTTTTTCTGCTGTTTGTTGAATTAATTTAATTTTTTCAATGCTCCTCCAATTCAGTTACCTGTTCTCTTGTAATCCTATCTGCTAATTCCTTCAGTATTCCAACTGGCCTTTCTGTAGTCCTTGCTCACTCGTCATTTGGGCTGCGCCTCTTTTTTGGCCATCATTCTTGATCTAAACGCTTTACGTGATTACACCATCGCACTCTTTTCCATTGGTTGTACTCCACCACCAAATGTTATATATAATTATTCATTCGTTTTCCTTATTTTGTTCGAAATGTNTCTTTGGCCATCATTCTTGATCTAAACGCTTTACGTGATTACACCATCGCACTCTTTTTCCATTGGTTGTACTCCACCACCAAATGTTATATATAATTATTCATTCGTTTTCCTTATTTTGTTCGAAATGTAATATCGTGTAAGAATTAATGAATGGTGGAACGACATGAAAATGAGAGTGAAAAATTCTTGTAAATTAATTAAGGCTAAAACAGCATACAAATTTAAAAAGTGGGAGAATCAACCACAAAAATGTTTGAACATTGTGATGTTGCCCACTCTTATAAATATCATCATTAGTTTGTTTACGGAAAATGTTCACTGCCAGGCATGTTTGACGTTCTCTCCCTCGCAGTAGGCCAATATAGATTATTTTTCTTACTGCACTTCCCGCAGATCACTACTGTTTAGTTCCATTTGGTTTTATGAACAAATAATCAAGCATGAATAGTTACCTTACCTTTACCAAGTTTCGATCAAAAAAATTTCTACGTTTAAACACCGCACAATAAATCAGCACATCGGCAAAATTGGATTGAGGCACAAAATGGTTGCTTGTGAATGGAATGCATAACCAAAAAGAGGCGACTTGAGTAAAATAACTTTTATCTGTTCATTCCACTTGTACTCTAGAGGAACTAGTCGCATTGGAGAAAATATAAACGGATCAATTATAATTATGTCAAAGAAAACTCGTCTATTTTGGCAGCACATTGGGCTCAGAAGTAAAAAACTGTAGTTCTGGCTCCTATAAAATGACAAGTATCTTACGCATTGCAGAAGAGTTTCCTAGAAAATGAAGTCAACTCCTCCTTTAATAATATCTTCCTTATTTCTGCTTCGTTGGAATATGAAAACAAAAATGTTTATGACTATGTAACTTCAATTCGTACAGGTCTATAACATACGCATCTAAATATATATTTTTATTTACTAAAACGAGAGCACATATGCATCTTTTCATTGGCATAAAGTATACGACTGTAAATTAAGTAATTTCGTTATTTAAGAAGATTCTTAAGAGTACAGGAACGCAATGACTATATTTATAGTAAAATGGCATTTAAACACCTCAAAATAAAATAAAATTAAATTGTCTGTTTTTTTATAGACTACGAAGAAAATATTTTAATTTACTCCAATATGACACTAAATTATGATTATTTCTTTTCAAATTTCCGGTTGTTGGACGACTAAACTTTTAAATCCCCAGTGCTACAAAAATACTGACTACAGGTAAATTTCTGAAATATTTCTTCAGTTACTGAAGATTATAAGCATTTCATATCAATAAGATGAAGTTGCGAGTGCAAGCCGTCACCCGATAAGTATTTTGTTTTTTTTTCTACCCAGAGCTGAGCTGTTAAAGAAATTAATGATATTAAATTATAATTATTTTTGTAACCTAAAGTGGGTTGCGTATTCCTTGTTTACATTTCACCATTTGTACACTTTCACTTATGCTCACGGAAAAGTGAAATACTACACAGATGAAGTTACGTCACCGTATTACAGCTATAAAAGAGAAATTTGCTTTTGTAAGCGGGAACGCGATTCATTAAAAACACTACAAAGTTGAATGTTGACACCAGGGTTTCTACATTTTAATGGTAAATACATTTTTTCACACTCATTTCTTGTACTGTGTGACTGCTCTTCAATTAAATAAAGGGCTAAACTACCAACTTTTGATGAAAATGTTTTGTGACCATATTCCACCAAACATTCTTCATCCAATTCTGTTGTCAGTCATATTTGAAGGTCAAATCTGATAGTGTGATAAGGGATTTATACATCTTTACATCTGAAATTATAGTCCACACTTTCACTTTTTTCTTAATTGTTTGTGTTACACTGAACACGTGCAAAGTTAGATGCGCATAATGTCTTCATGCACAGCTGAGTGGATGCAAATTTGCATTAAAAAAATATTGTAGTGGTTTTGAAAATTATGGGTAGCTTTTGGTAGTCCTAACACAAAATAAATTGATAACATTGAGACCATTCAATATAACGTAAACTTTCTTTCTATGGAAAAATGCTACTCACTCAGTTCCAAAATATTTTGTTTGGATTTTTAGATAGGGTGTATTTAATTTTCAGAAAAGAAATGTGTAATTGCATTGAAAGTTCTGATAGACTTAGATTCGGTCTAAATTGGTGAAATTCTGAAAATGCTTTACTCCTTTTGCTGAGGGTGGCATGCTATCTCATCTAACTGAGCTTTATAAAGTAATAAATGTTTCTATCATTAATAAATTTGTGAGTTCCATTTGTCTAAAGAACGTAGGATAACAAATTTGGTGCGTGTACTTATGTAAATGTGTTAGAAGTTACACTTCTTTGGCGTGACTAAAATAAAATTTGAATATGTATGCTAGTTATTTATGTAGGTAGGAATACAATAAAAATGACCGAAGAAAGACATTAAATACAATTAATATAGGTTTGTTTAAAGAACAAAACTAAATAAAAATTATATTTATTTGTATTCAGTTTAAAAAATATAAAAATATTCATTGTCATATAAAACTGAGTCCAATATATTTAAATTAAATTTATATATTTCCATTGGTTCTTTTGATGGTGATTGAATGGGCATGTGAGTTACAAGCAGTTTTTGATAATTTAAATATGATACAAATAGCCTTGTAGAAACATTATGCAAATATCGCGTAAATACAGCCTCAATGGAGGTGCCGTGTCGTGTTGTAGAAACTGTCATTATTTATGGATATATGTAAATCCTCCTACAAATAGTTGATAAGTGGACCAGAATTTTCTAAGCTGAAATTAAAGTTAAAGTCTCCACTTAAAATCATCGGTAACTCATCCTCACCACTTCCCATATATGCCCCTCCAATTGTTGTATACGGAAATAGTGTCAGTTTAAAAAAATTTAATAATATCGTCTATTTTTGAGTTAGAGAAATGTAAATTGCTATTAAATAAATTTTTTTAACATCTGCCATTTTACATTTAGCTACATAAAATTCACTCACTGATGACATCATTGAACTTCGAACATTTGATCGCTTATATTTAATTATACAATTGAAATTTGGTATACTAATTGACTCTTTTTCGTGATACCACGTTTCATTTAACATTAAAATCTGTAAGTTTTGTATAATTTAATTGGTTAGATCAATAGAGTGAGCACGAAGACTCTGAAAATTGAAAGTATACGCTGTCAGTGCTTTCCTTTGGTTGACCAAATGTAGAACATCTTTACTAAAGGTCATTAAACGATTATTCGGGAGTCTCCGAAATTCTTCTTGCAGACTAACTACGGTAGTTAATGATCTCCGGTCATGATAAAAAATCTTATCATTGTCATTTGTAATAATGTACAAACCTTGAAGACTTGTTACCCATGTCAAAGCGACATAAATTACTAATAATGGATTTTTTTTATCGTATTCATAAAACATTTTGAGGTACGTGCTCCCTTCACATTTTTGAATAGTCGTCGCACAAGCGCAAACTAAAGGGACACTGAAGAGCCAAAAAAAAGCTAGTATAGGCGTGCGAATGTAAATAACAGAGTTATGGAACCAATCAGAGTAACGCGATGCGGTCGGCAGCTAGATTGGATACTGCTGCTCTAATGGCAGATTATCAAGATTTAAGTGAGTTTGAACGTGGTGTTGTTGTCGGCGCACGAGAGATGGGACATAGCCTCTCCGAGGTAGCGTTTACATTTTGATGTTCGCGTACGACCATTTCACGAGTGTACCGTGAATATCGGGAATCTGGTAAAACATCACATCTTCGACATCGCTGCGGCTGGAAAAAGATCGTGGAAGAACGGGACAAACGAAGACTGGCGATAATCATTAAACGTGACAGACGTGCAACCCTTTCTCAAATTGGCGCAGATTGGATTTGTGAACTATCCTGCAGGATTCATGGTGTGAATTGCCTCCTGCATACCTTCATACATTAATCGAGTCCATGCCAAGTCATCTTGCGGCACTTCTGCGTGCTCGATACTAGGCAGTGTATCAGTTTTTTTGGCTCTTCATTGTAAATGTGAACGATTTGCATTAATAGTTTTGTTTTGGTTAATAGGAATAGTCGAAGACCTTCTTCCGATGCGTACAGCTGTTTCGTTACACTGTACGCGCGCAACTATACGCGCATGCGCGTTGGGTCATACCCCTACCACGTTCACTGTCGAATATCGTTACACTGTGCGCTCGTATGTTCAATTGCACATTAAAAATTTACCCTCAACGCGCCAAAAGAAGTATAACTTCAAGAACAATTTTCAACGTCAATGTAAGAATTAGTTCTTGTTAACGGATTGTGGACCAGCGGCGTGTGGTGAACTGACGCAAGTAAAGCTTTCTTTTTCACTGGGCTATACCCGATAGTTTTATAGTTTTCACAGCAGCCACTTAAACGTAACAGTGCAGCTGACGTCACAGCACATGGGTGACTCGTCGCTCTCTCGTAAGTGGTCGCAGTATATTCAGTTTCTCCAGGCTATACACTGCACTGGTTACTGGTTTCTTCCGCATGCACTGAATGTGTACAACACTGAGAAACACTATCTTACTTTTTACCACTTCACCTCACACCACTGTTGTGGAGGGATTTTCATGAGATATGTTTTGCTTTCCATCTTTCACGATAGTATGAAAGAACAGCAAGCCAATCTCTGCATTGTCAAATATTATAGTCAGAGTTTGACCATCAGTAAAAACACATCTCTTAAATAAATGGAAGTTGTAACGAGATTCGTTTCACATTGTCACTTTACAATCATAAATCATTTCATACCATCCATTACATTATCTTCAAATTTTTATATAACCATTCTGTACGCAGGCTTCACACGTTCACGTGTTGGGTATTTTCCTTTCGATGTGCCGAAATTCTAGATTTGTGTCTACCTTCCACAGAGAAAACTATGTCTGATGACTATGAACGCAAGTGAACACTATTATAGAAAAGCTCTTGGCCATTGTTTTTATTCATTTTTTAGAGTTTTAAGTGCTTTCAGAAGGCGCTAAGGCTTTGTAGGGGAACAATATACGTTCTGGCACGTGGAAGGAAACGGTTAGGTCCTGCATTAAAGGACTATTGCAGCTTTCGCCTGGAATAATTTCGAAAAAAAAACCATGTGAAACCTAAATCAGGATTACCGGATCGGGAATCGAGCCCCGGCCGTCTGGTTTGCAAGGCCAGTGCTCTACCAATATGCTAACTTCCTTCGGTAAACTGCGCGCCAACTCACTCCGTTTGACACAATGACGAGGATATATATTAGTTCTCTGGAACATTCGGCGGATACGTTTTTGCCGGCGATAGAGAATGAAGGCGGTTTCCAATTGTACCGCGAGGCGACAGAGGCAAATCTGATGGTTTCCTGCTGAAAAGACGTGGTGCACAAAGCCAGCGAAAAGACAAAAGGGATCGATGCAAGCGTGAGTCACGATTCTTATGACTTAAGGTCGTACAATATGTGGCATAAACTGCCAGTTTTCTTGTCTGCTGATGATTATTTCACTTGGGGCCGCAGTGGCTGAGCGGATAGACTGCTCACCTCCGATCAAGGAGAACCCAGTTCAATCTCCGGCCGGGTCACTCCTGGATTTTCGCAAGTTGGAATTCCTCCAGACGATGCCGCTGGTCGGCGGGTTTTCTCGAGGTCTCCCGTTTACCCCGCCCTTGCATTCCGGCACTGCTCCATTCTCACCTCATTTCACCCTAACCGGTTCACAAGACCTCGTTTTTAAGAGCCCCTGAAATCTCTCAACTCAACATTCAACTCAAATTATTTCACTTGACTTCATTTTGGCACCTGTGTTTTCTGTCGTATGTATTCAGTTTGTAATCCACATGGCAAGAATCCCCTAAATAACTAAGGATATTATGTTGCTAACGTGTCGTAACTTCACAAAAATATACTATCAAGCACGCATGAAAAAAGTGAATAATTTTTTCTTCATCTGAAGTAAATCCTGAAAGTAGGTTTATTAGTTTTCCGTGGATAATTATCAAAACCCGAATAAGTATATCTGTAAACTATTGAGACAAACTGGTTATTTGTACTACGAAATGTGTCCAGTGTATTAAAGTTGTTTCGAGAAGGTTTCATATCCCAGATGTACATTGAAAAATAAATTAACTTTTAACTTTTTATCAAGTAGCCTCTGTAATATTTTCATTTCATAACTGTTTGTGAATATGACAGTAGTGTTTATGAATGAGTTACTTACGCTCACATTGTTATCAAAAGCAAATAATTCTGCTGTTACTACAAGATAGTTTTTTAATAACCCCGAAAAAAAATTTCAGGGTCTACTATGCCAAAGTATTTTATCTCTTTTGGAATTTTATGATAGTCTAATGAAGGCTTGTTGCAGTGCACACTGTATCACGCCTTATTTGAATACTACGCACATATCATTGTACCCTCACAAGAAAACATATTTGTACCGAAAAAACAGCGAAATGCACCTAATTTTCTTTGGTGATTTACCCCGAAAGCGTAGGACTCTAGTTGTCACATTGGCGGCTCTTATCCACCCACTCCGAAATTAACTTTTTTTCGTCAGTTCTGTTGCTACCGGACTAGAATTAGGCTGTCACGTTTGAGTGAAGCGAAGTCTGCATTTTCAGTTGTTAAGAGACTGCCTCACTCGCCATGATGGATAACTTGTAGGGTTGAGGGTTGAGTTGAGAGATTTGGGTGACCCTTAACAACGAGATCTTGAGAACCGATTAGGTCGAGACGAGGTGGAGATGCAGCAAGATAGGAATGTCAGCGTTAGGGAAATGGGAGATCCCCGAGAAAACCCGCCGACCAGTGGCATCGTCCTGCACGATTTCCACGTGCGGAAACCCGGGAGCGGGCCCGCTGGGAATCGAGCCCGGTTCGCGTAGGTGGGAGCCAAGCGCTTCAGCCGCTACACCACGCCAGCACGTAAATGGAAAATTTAACATGGAGCATGAGACCGAGCCTTAACGTTTAGGCAGCCAAGGCGAAGTGAAAATATAGTAGGAATGGGCGTTATGTAACGTAAGAATTATAATAACCGGTTACGATTTGGTTACGTGTTACACGGGTAACGCGTTCCATTGTTTATATCGTTATTTATGAACGTCTCTGANACCGGTTACGATTTGGTTACGTGTTACACGGGTAACGCGTTCCATTGTTTATATCGTTATTTATGAACGTCTCTGACTACTCCGTATGCGTTAAAGTCATTTTATAAAACGCATGGCTTCTAACTGTCAAATTTCCCCCACTACACCGGGCAAATAAAAATACGTATGCGTAAAAAAAAATATTTTTGGAACGACTCAGCTTGCAACAGTAGGCCTACTCATGCATAGAAGTAGATTTATTTTTTTTTACGTCTCGGCTTGGATATTTGCGTATATTCAAATGTTATTTCTTGGAACGCCAAGCTTGGGAAAATTGAACAACGTAATCGTTATTTCCCAGAACGTTTTGCTAATTTCCATAGACTAAATATGAGGTAGACAGTTTATTTTATCTTCTGCGCATGTACTCAACATTGACCTACCCAAAAGGAACATAGTCGTCAAAGTCACATGGTCAACACTAATGAACGTGTTTGTTTACATCTTAATTTTCAAAATACAATAAATTTTAAATTAATAAAATAACCTTGTCAATTTCAATTTAATCAATCTTGATTAGAAATTGGTTTCAGGAAGTATTAATACATCTCAAACCACTCGTTTACTAAACAGTGTTCTAACCTGAAATCCAATCCATGCCGTTTTTGCTAGATTACATTTATAATACACGGGCATTAGATGTTTAAATGCCGTACGCTTATGACTTTCCAAGTTTCTGGAATCAAAATCACTCCATGTATTTAAAAGACTACTCAAATAATATATCGTTAGCTGCTGCTTCCTATTTATTAAATCAATTTTTTTTTTGGTTATATTTAAAATATTGTGTTTTGTATTTGCATATACAATGCATCGATTAGTAAATTTCTAAATATTATGTTATATTTATTAATTACTTTTTTAGTTATGTGTACAGTGTACTTATCAGCATGTTGTAAATCTGTGTGTATATATAATTGTTACCTCAATTTTTGTTGTTTAACATTCGTATTCAAATATTGATCAATCGTGTGTATTTGCACATGCGGAAAAAGGATATAAATAAATAAAATGAAAATGAAAATAGACATGTTGGCAGAAAAGCAGTACAATGTTGGGGCACGGAGACTGGTTGTGTTCAGCCAGCGATATCGGTCTACCTCATCTTTAGTCTATGCTGTGTACCGCAGTAACCTTTTCAAAAATAACATGCTACTGGAACGTTTTACCTACTTGTAACTGGAACAATGGAACTCGTTACTTGAAAGGAACTGGTTTTAGAAATTGGTTAGAGGAAGTATGCATACATCTCAAAGCACTTGTTTACTCACGAGTGTTCTAATCTCATATCCAATCAATGCCCTTTGTGCTAGACGTGGGGGCAGGCAAGTCGTTCATGTGGTTTATTATACTCAGGCTAGAAACAAAACGTTATTTACTATGGGAGAGTTTGGCATGGGAAAATTTCCGCCGCTATGAGAGCAGTGTTGCAAATGGTAACTTTCACTTAAAATTTGAAGCTACTTGAACAATAAAAGATAAATATTTTACGTAGTTACGAAAAACTTTATTACATTTAATTTATGATTATTAAAAATATTTTGTTTTTTAATGGAGGGAACGTAGAAAATCTTGTAAATTGCCGNACCGGTTACGATTTGGTTACGTGTTACACGGGTAACGCGTTCCATTGTTTATATCGTTATTTATGAACGTCTCTGATTGGCTCCCAACGCTTGACTACTCCGTATGCGTTAAAGTCATTTTATAAAACGCATGGCTTCTAACTGTTCAATTTCCCCCACTACACCGGGCAAATAAAAATACGTATGCGTAAAAAAAATATTTTTGGAACGACTTAGCTTGCAACACTACTCATACATAGAAGTAGATTTATTTTTTTTTACGTCTCGGCTTGGATATTTGCGTATATTCAAATGTTATTTCTTGGAACGCCAAGCTTGGGAAAATTGAACAACGTAATCGTTATTTCCCAGAACGTTTTGCTAATTTCCATAGACTAAATATGAGGTAGACAGTTTATTTTATCTTGTGCGCATGTACTCAACATTGACCTACCCAAAAGGAACATAGTCGTCAAAGTCACGTGATCAACACTAATGAACGTGTTTGTTTACATCTTAATTTTCAAAATACAATAAATTTGAAATTAATAAAATAACCTTGTCAATTTTAATTTAATCAATCTTGATTAGAAATTGGTTTCAGGAACTATTAATACATCTCAAACCACTCGTTTACTAAACAGTGTTCTAACCTGAAATCCAATCCATGCCGTTTTTGCTAGATTACATTTATAATACACGGGCATTAGATGTTTAAATGCCGTACGCTTATGACTTTCCAAGTTTCTGGAATCAAAATCACTCCATGTATTTAAAAGACTACTCAAATAATATATCGTTAGCTGCTGCTTCCTATTTATTAAATCAAATTTTTTTTTGGTTATATTTAAAATATTGTGTTTTGTATTTGCATATACAATGCATCGATTAGTAAATTTCTAAATATTATGTTATATTTATTAATTACTTTTTTAGTTATGTGTACAGTGTACTTATCAGCATGTTGTAAATCTGTGTGTATATATAATTGTTACCTCAATTTTTGTTGTTTAACATTCGTATTCAAATATTGATCAATCGTGTGTATTTGCACATGCGGAAAAAGGATATAAATAAATAAAATGAAAATGAAAATAGACATGTTGGCAGAAAAGCAGTACAATGTTGGGGCACGGAGACTGGTTGTGTTCAGCCAGCGATATCGGTCTACCTCATCTTTAGTCTATGCTGTGTACCGCAGTAACCTTTTAAAAAATAACATGCTACTGGAACGTTTTACCTACTTGTAACTGGAACAATGGAACTCGTTACTTGAAAGGAACTGGTTTTAGAAATTGGTTAGAGGAAGTATGCATACATCTCAAAGCACTTGTTTACTCACGAGTGTTCTAATCTCATATCCAATCAATGCCCTTTGTCCTAGACGTGGGGGCAGGCAAGTCGTTCATGTGGTTTATTATACTCAGGCTAGAAACAAAACGTTATTTACTATGGGAGAGTTTGGCATAGGGAATATTTCCGCCGCTATGATAGCAGTGTTGCAAATGGTAACTTTCACTTAAAATTTGAAGCTACTTGAACAATAAAAGATAAATATTTTACGTAGTTACGAAAAACTTTACATTTAATTTATGATTATTAAAAATATTTTGTTTTTTAATGGAGGGAACGTAGAAAATCTTGTAAATTGCCGACATTTGCGATTACCTAGTGGCGAAAATGTTTAGTTGCCAAACTTATAACATTGATTTTCCCAACCTGAGTAGAAGTAACCTTAGCACGGGATAAGTATCTGGAGGGTAAAGTGGTGTTGCCTGGTCGGATGCGGTTCGATCCCCAGTTGCGTCGATTGCGCGGTCGGGAGGCGGCGCGAGTGGCGATAAATGGCAGGCCGCAAATCACCTGCCACTGATTGAAGTCGCCGCGGCGCGGAGCCCCAACCTCCGCTCTTTGGCGGTCCCTCTTTCTCCGTATGGGGCGCGGGTCGATAGCAGCGCGCCGGGATTTACAACTGTCGCTAGCTCCTGCTGCAGTCGCCCACACACCGCCATCGCCGCACCATTCCCCCAGACTCCGCCTCGCATAACAGCGACGTCTACCTGCCGCTCCAATTGCCTTGCCAAATTATCCAAATACGCCGCTCCAATTGCTTTGCTCTATTATTTTAACACGAGTTTTTTATATCAAACCCTTGAACGTGTTCCCATTATACCAATGTACAAAAAGAAAACACACTTCAGACAGAACGTTTAGTTTGGCATTACATTCGTGCTAACTTGCTGCCATCTCGGGCGATTTAGAAACCATGACAAACACTAACTCACGGAAAGTATTTCTGAACATGTATTCTCTTCGTTCTGAGATGGTATCGGATGTGCTGCGGTTTGTTATTCGCCGCCTCGTGCGAGATTAGGTTATAAAAAATGGAAGCGACACTAAAGTGTTTATTTAAAATAGATTTTGCAAAAATAAATACCGGCATTGTTAATTTATTACGTAACATTTAGCGCTGGCATTTATTACAGACTTGAAATACCTGTATATATAGGAATAAAATCAATTATTATTATTGTCTGACGATATATATTTATTTCGTTCCTTGTTGCCTGACAGCTTATGGAACCTACGGTACGTTTGATGTTTGTAATGGGGAAAATATAGACGTAATTTTAAAAGGTGTACAAGTATTTAAACAGCAGAATCGAAATTATAATATAATATAATATTAATAAATAAATCTACGGTATTTAGCGGTCCTGAAAATCTGAGATCCATTGTATTATTGAACCAGACGTCAGAAAGTGTTATGGTATGAAATGTCACATCGGTCAATATCATAACCCCAATGGGAAAACACAGAACAAGAATGCAGTCTTTCCTTTCTGCAGTATGCAGAATGCGAACTGAATTTATAACGTTATTTCAGATACTGATAATAAGAATTTGTCACCCACTCCTGCGTTTCATAAAATTTTCTCTATCGCTTTTAAGTATACCCTGAAATACACATTTCAACCAATTTGTACTACATTCGTCAGTTTTATTGCATTATTATTTNCGCTTTTAAGTATACCCTGAAATACACATTTCAACCAATTTGTACTACATTCGTCAGTTTTATTGCATTATTATTTCATGAGTTTTACTGGCTAGCATTTATTATCTACACGAGTAAATTTTTTATTTTAATACTGTGTATTTCGCAAAATAATTTTTTATAAGTGTTATTCTTGTAACACACATATTTTCGTAAAACATTGGGTGGCATACAAACATTATTCGGTAACCTTGAAAGTATGTTAATAGGGATATCAAGTGATGAATTGCTAATTATAAAATTTTCGTGCGAAACGCATACTCATACAAGGTACGAGATGGCTGCCATCGCTCTGTGTGAAAAGTGTTTAAATAACCCTCACTAGCTCATGTGACGTGATGTGCACGATACTACCCATGCGTCATTAGTAAGCGCTATGCATGTTACATATGCCAAGAATATGAATGAGGTATATGAATAGGAATAGCTAACGGATATTAACAGGTGTTAGACAATTACGCTACAAGTGGTAGAGTGGATATCATTAAGGCGATGAGATATCGTGTTCTAGTTACAAATGGTAGCATACAAGTACCTTAAAACCAATGGCAGGATATGTTTTGTCTTTGAACCCCTAATATGGTAAAATTATGTAAAATTAGTTTGGGAGAACTCCTTAAAACAGCATTAACGCGATAAGATAACGTTATTATTTCAGCTCAAACGGATATCAAGTACTCGATGTTAAGAGTCGCTCTAATCTCTCCAAACTCTTAGCTTAAAAAGGCTACTTATATAAACGACTAAATAATAGTTTCAAGATTTTAAAAAATTCCTAAAATTAGAGGGTGAAAATGTGTAACAATTTGTAAAAATGTGTTTTCTAAATTCCCAAAGAGCTCAGTAACCCGATAAGATATCGCACTGCGCTTTGCTTAAAAGTGTTGGTTATATAAATATTTTAAATTATATTTTAAAATTTCTCTTAATTCAAAGCTTAAGAAAGGAGGTAAACGTTCGAGTGTGTTTCCAATGATACGTTACCTATTTTACATTGTTTCCGTGCGTTTAATTATGAGATTTACATGTTTTGAAAACACTTATATATAAAATATATAAATTGAAATTAAACCTATTTCTTGCTTTACATAAATTTTTCATTTCGACTTACATTCCTAAGAAAAAATTGTCTGAACAGAACATTATAAATAATTAAATATCTTATATTCATAGTCTGCGCGGTCATTGAATTACTTCACACTATTATCTTTACACATTTTATACTGCTGTTAATTAATAATTTCTTACGTAATTTCCAATGAAGAGTGAATTGGGATATAGTGTCCTTCCAGCTGCACAGTAGATGTCTTCGTGTGGCAGCATTTAATTGGTTTCTTGCAAACGGAATTATCAGAACTATAAACTTGCTAAGCACCTAAATAACTGCAAATACAGGCGAGGCTTTGTGTTTATATTTAGTTTTGCAACAAATATCAGCTTTCCTTAGCTAAAATTGCTTAAATTTAATAGTGTGCGTAAAGTGATGGTGGGGTTTGGAAAGGCTGTATTGAATTAACCGCAAACAGTAGACATCCCTACAAAGTGCCAGATAAGAGTTAATGGTATAAAGTTTCATAAGGGATTGGCACAGTTTGGTGTGGCTTCTATTTGTTGTCCAGCACACATATATCCCATAATCCGGTTCTCACCATACACGGCGAATAACATTAGGCGTAACAGACTGAACAGCTTCTCTTATTCCTTCTCTCAAGTGTGCAATGTACTTAACTTGAGCACTGTACACACGTTGATCGATGTCACCGCAAAAAAAAAAAGTGTCATGGCGTGAGGTCTGGCGATCATGGAGGCCACGCCACCATCCACCACCACCTTATCCACCGCTGTGGAAATGTTAGAAATCTAGAAACTCATTAACAATGTAACTGTTATTGTGGAGAAGCTCCATATGGTTTCCAAAGATTCCTTTACTCATTAAGACACAGTGTAAACAATTGTGTATATTACGCACGTGTAGGTAATTTTTTGTCTTTACTGCACACTACGGAGCTCAATTACCAATGATCTTACCAGTAGGTAAATGATACGCAAGCCTTCATACTAGTATACGTATGACATAACTGTTTCATATTAATGTAGCCGAACATATAGCCTTCAGTTTATTGGCTGTTACAACAAACAAATGTTGTGTCGAATTATGTACAGCACGCATTATAAAAATGTTTGTTTCTAACATCTGAAATCTAGAAGTAACGTGGGTTTGAAAGTTTCAAGCTGGCGATCCCACCGGAAAATGCTGTTTTCATCTGGCGACTCTTCAATCAATACGCAACGATATTCACGACGTACAGGGGCCGCGGTGGTGCAGTGATTTGACCAATCGCCACCTACCAAGGCTAACCGGGTTCGATTTCCGACGGGGTCGCCCTCGGATTTTCTCATGCGGGAATCATGGCGGACGATGCCGCTGGTCGGTGGGTTTTCTCGGTGGCATCACGTTTTCCCTAACCATGCATTCCGGCGCTGCTCTCCATAATCACCTTGCTTCGCCCTCATCGGCTTTCAAGACCTCGATATTAAGAGCCGTCCAAATCTCTTTACTCACTCACGACAAACACGTGTTACAGATTAAAATTTCGCCAGTCCAAAAACGCATTGTGCCTTTTTCTGCACCGTTCACATCTCGTCTCCTTGAATTTCGTGGTGTCCCATGACGTTACGTCAGAGTCACGTGACTACCTACGCGCGCATTACGAGTATAGTGCCCACAACCGACAGTTTGCAAGGTTTCTCATCGCAGTGTAAGAATCCCGACTTTATGTTGCTTTGTATGAGCACTGTAGGCACCGGGACTCCATGATGAATTTAGGACAAATTGTACATTCCATTAGCTTTACAACTATAAATGCAAAAAAGTCAGTCTATACAATATTCATTTTGTGTGTTTGAAGTGAATCGAAAAATAGATAAAGAAAGTTGCTGTAGAAGATAATGTTACTACAAACTGAGCAACGTTAACAATATAAAAATAATAAACATAGTTTGCTCAATTTATTTGAAGGTGTAGTGCACATCTGAGGACATAGTTATTAAAATTAATTATGTAGTCCATTACCCTTTGGACTACATCAACAGCATCTACCGTCCTGGCCTATAACCACGCAAGCGTCTCCTCAAGTTTAGGGCACCATTAATGTTACAGCGAAAAGGCTGCAATATCACCAGTTTTCTAGTACAGACTTGGCGAAAATATGTATTCGAGGCTACAGTCCTCTCTGGGTATGCACCTTGGTAAAAAAAAAATGGGAGGAGGCGGTGAGAGATGGGGTTACTAACGCGCTTACCACTCAGTACATCCGAGGACACATTCAACTTCAAGAGACTGCAATTCTCCTTCTAAGTCTGTTTTGCTATGGCTGTAAATAAGGCCCAGCTACAGTCTCTAGACGTGACAGGGAGAGGTTTAAGGGAGAACAGATTCTCAAATGGGTAACTCTACTTGGCCGGCTCCAAGGTATATTCCTAGCACCTAAGTGCATAACTATTAACAGCTGTGCAAAGACATTCTTCGGTAAAGGAAAATATCAGCTGATTGATGTAGTGCACGTGTGCAAAGCCGCGGTCTGGAAGGTACTTTAACACACGTAATAAATACTTTTAGCGTGTTTCATGAAGTTAAGTTTTTTAGTCGCACCTTTAACGACAAAGCATATTTAATGGTTAGAACTTTTTTTAGTAATACGATGATAGCTACCATTTTGCAGTCATCCAACAATCAAGACGGATTACGTAAGAAAATGTTGCTTGCTTAACAGTGGCCTTTTAATAGGTGACAAATTGAAATTAAATTATAATTGTTGTTCTTTGCACCATGTATTTACCGGGCCATGGAATGATTAACCTGTATGCCTAGCGTTGTAAAGCAGACATTCTTTTTTGAAATGTATATTTGAGAGACTTAAACTCATGAATTTAATACAAGTAAGATAACCATAAACAATTTTGCAATTATAAAGTCGGTAAGAATAAAAATGTTTTTTTTTTTAGTTCTAGATAGGCCGACGGTTTCATAAAACTTAGTAACACATTAGGAAACTTCAGCGAAACTAATCAATTTTATGTTCGCAATTTTAGCGAGTTTCTTTGTAATGCAATATTATTTTTTTAAATATGTTCATTTTTGTGTAAAGCAGTAGGGAACCACGAGACAATCAAGTGGTCTGCATCTCCCCGAAAGTATGGCTCCAAAAGGGAGGATATGGCACATCTTGTTGCGCGGAGTGTATAAAAACAGTATCGGAATACCAAGATGTTTATCAATAATACGATAACATCTGCAGCTATGTTCTGTGCACCTTGTAGTTTCAAGAAGCTGCTCGAGCGAGCAATACCGATACAGATTTAAACGTTTAATAGCGTCGTCTGACTGGAGATATTTGCGCACGCGAGGCCATAGTAGCGTAAGTATGCTAAAGGCAATCTAGGCACTCGCATCAAATGTCCTGTCGTCTTTATGCGCAAAGCACTGGACGTGCAGTCTTTTTCTCGTCGACTCTCATCATAAAATTTACAGTGGTGATCCGAAAATTTTATGGTCTTATAATAAAGTCGATGAATTACTGCATTTCCCTATTGTACGTTAAATATCCTGTGTAATCCACTAACGATTGATTCTCTGAGGTCCTACTAAAGTTAAACTTCTAGTATATAACTGAGGCTATATAATCATGCCAAAGAGACAACGCACCACAATTGTGTGGACTCAAGTGTTACAATATATTGCATAAGTATTTCTTACTAGACATTGTAAAACGCCAATTATCTCAATGTTCCTATTTGTATTTATTATAAATGAAATATTATAATTTACTGATAAATTATAAATAAAAGCTCAACTGAACCAAAAATTAAGTAGTTTTACGTTAAGACAAGTATAAAATGATTGCGATATATTACATATTTAGGGAACGAACAAACACGTCTTACTAGGGGTGATTGTTCATAGGTTCGATTGAAAAGTGTGCGGAAACCACGAGTAGGCTTTAGACTATATAAATTATCTGTGGGCACTTTTTCCTTAGATAATTTTATATATCACATGGTCTTTTTGTAAAATCACATGTCAAATCTTAAATTGGGCTGTTTTTTAATGCACGAACAAAAAAACCAAACTATTAACAAAACATTTAACAAGGTGTAATGAAATATTCTGTCCTCAATTCAAATTAAAGTTTCCTAAGCAAAAATTATTTTACAAAATTTCATGGGGAGCCAAAAATAAAAATTATGCACACATTTCCTTATTCCCAGCTATTTTTTTTAATTGAAAGGGCAATTTTGTGCTATTTTAAAGACGTCTTGAAGTAGCTTTTGGCAACTGCTTTCAGTGTGAATTATCTCATTTCTTTACGTAACGTAGTTTTTTTTTATACACTTAAGAGACAAAAAAAGCTGGTACACCTGCCTAATATCGTTTAGGGCCCCCGCGGGCACGCAGAAGTGCCGCAAGATGACGTGGTATGAACTCGACTAATGTTTGAAGGTATGCAGGAGGCATTGAAATCTGCGCCAATTTGAGAACGGGTTGCACGTCTGTCACGTTTAATGATTTTCATCAGACGTCGTTTGTCCCGTTCGTTCCGATCTTTTTTCCGGCCACAGCGATGTCGAAGATTTGATGTTTCACCGGATTCCCGATATTCACGGTACACTCGTGAAATGGTCGTACGCGAAAATACAAATCTTATCGCTACCTCGGAGATGCTATATATGTCCCATCTCTCGTGGGCCGACTATAACACCACGTTCAAACTCACTCAAATCTTGATAACCTGCCATTGTGGCAGCAGTAACCGATCTCGCAACTTTGCCAGACGCTTGTTGTCTTATATAGGCGCTACCGACTGCATCGCATTACTCTGATTTGTTCCATACCCCTGTTATTTGCATACGCACGCCTATACCAGTTTTTTTTGGCTGTCCAGTGTATGTTCATTTATAAAACCGTAAAATAGTGATTTTGACGTGTATTTATGTGAAAACTATGATATCAAGGTTTTTTTTTTCACGTGGAAAGCGTAACCACTGAAATGTGTTAAAGTTGAACAGTATGCGGTACAAATACCAAATAAACAAATGTTTTCCGTTGCCATTGCCCTTAAAGGCGTGAAACGCCAAGCTTGTATGTCATTTCTCCCTGGGTGAGTAACTGCGTGAAATATGCGCGGACAAGAGAAGAGCAACGTGTTCCAGGGTTCCAAGTTCACGGGGATTTGTTACACGGCGACTGTGCGCGTAATTCCCTCACTCAAGCGTAAAAGCATCGGCGCGGATTCACACATGGCTTCGCGGGCACTCGGCATCCGACAGGCAATTCGCGAAATGCGGAGTAGAATTAAGCCGGCCTTGTGATTGCGGCACTAGTGGGCTGAGTCCAACTGCGTTTGTTTGTGTTCTGCGTTCTGTGTAGTACCCCAGCACACGTTAGGAATGCGGTAGGCAGGCGGCGACGGTTGAGCAGCAGTATGAACCTATCCACAGAAGTATCGAAACATTGAGATTCTTGATTGCCTAACTTCCCTCCCTTGCAAATAACCAACGCACACACAAAACCTCTACTTCTATTTAACGCAAGTATTTAAAGATTTTATCTATTCAGTTCAAATAATAAAACACCAATATCGGATACCGTATAACATTAAAGAAAATTCCACTTATGGATTTTCTTAAGATATTTAGTAATCAGGAGTGAGGCGCGCCCTCAAATTTTAACGACAATACATTAAGAAAAACTTGAGTATCCACAGTATCACTTTTCACAATTAGACTAGGTCATAAGAATGCGCTAGTAACTGGTTTTCTACGAATCTCATGAACTATTTATGTAAAAGTGGAACTTAATACCGAATTACATATTTACTAATTTTAAGTCTACAAATTATTTTTTTCCGAAATAGAAACCTTTTAACGATTCTTCCCCCTTTTTTTTTTACGGATCAACCTTTCCTAAGGGAATCTGTAGTAACAAAGGTGAAATGTAGAGCAACATACAGAACCAACGTTTAAATACACCCACTTGCACCTGCAATAATTTTCCGGGGACATTTTGANCAACGTTTAAATACACCCACTTTCACCTGCAATAATTTTCCGGGGACATTTTGATTGTGTTCACGTTCGCAACATCTTTGGTATACTATAGGTTTTATGAACTTTGAATTAACACAGTGTTTACAACACTTGAGAGGTAAATAGTTTCTCATTTTTTAAAAGAAACTACACTGCCCAAACGTCAACATCGATCTCTGAAAGCAAGGCGTCTGCTTTATTTCGGACTGCAAGTGCGAGAGTACAGTTACGCAGCTTACTCAGTGGGTTGTTTTAAAAGAGGCGTCGTCGTGTATCGTCCAAGTTTTATTTTCTTCTGTTTCCGAAAGTACTGTTGGTAATACAGACTCGTAATAAGTACGACATAAAATATCTGCCATCGAAGACTGAGCTAACGTTTTGCGTCTTATATACGTACATTTTCACATGTCTTTAATTGGTGTGCGTCCCAATGAAGGCACGGTGCAGTTCCAGTCAGTGCCCACATAAATCGTAAGTAGTACTACGATTTTAAGGAAAAGGGATGCAATTGTAAGGAAAAGTCGTATTACAACCCGTCAGTAAGCGAAGTGGGACGTGTTCGTGCATGTTTCGTACAGTTCAAAAATCCACCGTTAGANCGTATTACAACCCGTCAGTAAGCGAAGTGGGACGTGTTCGTGCATGTTTCGTACAGTTCAAAAATCCACCGTTAGAAGCAACAAGTAACTGGGAATACCACAACCGACTGTTAGGAAGATTCCACGCAAGTCGGTTCAATGTTATTCCTACCGAATGTCATTACTGCAGGCCCTGACACAGAACTACAAAATTATACTGCGTTCTTTCTGCTAGAGTATGAAGCANACACAGAACTACAAAATTATACTGCGTTCTTTCTGCAAGAGTATGAAGCCTCTAATGAAAACCTTCAGTAATGTGGAATCCTTAGTGTTTAGTGACGAAGCAACCGTCTACCTTTTGATACTGCCCAAATCTGAGGGACGGAACATTTGCATGATAATCTGGAGCAAATGCGGGACTCACTTAAGGTGAACATGTTTTGCAATAACCTGTGACAAAGTGTCCGGCCCCTATATAGCGGGAATTTCGTGCCTTGATTTGACACTGCTATAGCATCTACCACAACTAGAACAGTAAATTTCCGTTTTCATCTTACGCTTTGATGGCTCACCCCCACATTATCAAAACGAAGTCAGTAGTGAGCAGACCACGAAACTAATAAATTGACCGTGCTGGTAGCAACGGCAGCTATTTTCTTTATTGGCCTCCACGCTCCGCGGAACTAACGTCCTGCAGATTCATCCTGCATGGTTTGTTAAAAACAGAGTTTACCAGATACCACTACCTCAGCCTCTGCCTGTTCCACGAGCATGCATCGCAGAAATTATTGCAGGAATCGATATTCTCTGGCAAAAATTTGACGATATGTTATATGTGTGCAGAGTTACCTAAAACGTTCACATTTAAAACCTGTGACGTAACGCAGAAAAACNTTTGACGATATGTTATATGTGTGCAGAGTTACCTAAAACGTTCACATTTAAAACCTGTGACGTAACGCAGAAAAACTTTTAAGAACTGCACTTTTATTTATAAAGGCTGTTCACGGTAAAGTGAACACTTTTATGGTCCTACTTACTTTTTACATTATCCCATTTCTTATCCTTTAACAGCTTTTTTAAATGAATATTGCCATGTAAGTAATAAACACAGTGTATGTACTGCACCGCACTCGGAAATTTACGTGCAAGGCTACAATAAAATGTATTTATTGATTATTACTCCAAATGAGAGGGCTATCGAAAGTGCTCACTTTACCGTGAATAACCTATACAAACTTTTAATGTCAGAATAATATGTTTCTCAAATCGGGAACATNAAAGTGCTCACTTTACCGTGAATAACCTATACAAACTTTTAATGTCAGAATAATATGTTTCTCAAATCGGGAACATCATTTGTAATAATCCTGTATATTGTATTTGTTAAAATTTATTGTAAAATATTGATTACTTTTAAACAATATTTAATTTATCTTTTTTGCACAATAATTTTTTTACCAATATTGATACTTTTATTCCTGACCCATTTTTACTGACGCATAGTATTATGTTAGTTAATTTGACCGGACCGNTACCAATATTGATACTTTTATTCCTGACCCATTTTTACTGACGCATAGTATTATGTTAGTTAATTTGACCGGACCGAACAATACGTAAATGATAGTGTTATTTTCCACTATATTAATACAACAATCTTTAATTAGGATATTATATTCATATTTCTCTCGTTTAATTTCTTTCGGTGAGTAGGGAATTGCACGCTTAAGGAGACGTACCGGTTTAATTTACTCAATAATTAACTATTCGAAATTATATTCCTTTTCATAATATTTGAAAATGTGACAATTTTCCCTTTCATGACTACGGGGACCGTATCCACATTTAAGTTTCACCTGAAGTAAGAACAAAACCTGCTTGGTAGAAGTAAGGTTCTACGTATATCGTCTGTTCTTCCAGAGGAACACAGCTGTATACATCGGAATGTCAGGGAAACTGCTAGATGAAGATCAAGTGGTAGTATATAAGTGTTGGAATGGTGACGGGAAGATAGTATGTAGAGGGATGGTT
>NQII01000824.1:82483-269354 GCA_002778355.1 Clitarchus hookeri | reverse complement strand
GCAAACACCCAAATGGGAAACAGAAGTCTCGACCTATATGACACAAAGAAGTGAATCTTATTATCCACGTCACCATGTGGTGGCGTAGGTTTCTGGTAATATTTCAACGTAATGGAATACTAATACTTGATTCTACCTGGAGCCGCCCTGACGCGAACGTAAGCCACAAATCGGTGAAAGGACCTGAAGAGTCACGCCTTGTTCCAAAATCCTGTCACCGTAGGAGAATAATTGTAGTATTTTCATATACTAATCTCAATTCCCAACAAATTTTAAAATGGTAGCGTTAAAAATTGGAGGCTTATACCAATAACTCAGAAATACGAAAAACCATTTTGAACCCGTGCCACGTAATTAGCAATTGGAATGCCACAATTTCTAAAAATAATTATCTTGAAATTAAAATAGTAAGAGTGTATATTGTTAGTGTAATGATAATTAGTTGTACGCATGTTAAATGTTAAGTTTTAATACAATAGAAGATATTCGGACCTTCTAGTAGCGTCACTCTCCTGGTTGACGGGACATTTCATCTTAAACATCGTGTTTGTATGAATATTTACGTGATTTTAAATAGATTATAACTGGTTGTCTACGTATCCCAGTTTCGTACGATAGGCAGCCGACGTATTTTTAGAATGCTAAAAATTTATGTTTTTGATGTTTTATAAGTAATATTTGAATTATTGATAATTTTAAAGAATGCCATAAAGAATGCATTAAAAATGTTTAAAAATAATAAAAAAAGCTTCAGACAAATAATAAGCTTGAGGACTACAGAATAGATTCACGAATATTGCGCTCTCAACAATGAGAAAAAGTTACAGATTCTAGGTTAGGACCACTGTCATAAGCTGAGCTCCAACCATGTAAACCCAGACCTGTTGTTCTGAAAGATGCTGCGCACTTTACTCTACTGATATTTAATTACATGCAATCATCCAACTTCACACAAGGTAGAGCGATAAGCGCTTTCGCAACAAGTGTTTTCGCACAGTTTTCTTTGCCGGACTCTATATATAAATACTTGAGATTTATTGACGCATGAATGAAATAGTTTAAGAAACGATTTACCTGCTACATGATAAAGCTTGTTCTAAGGCGAAACCAAGAATACCGTGTCTAACTCAAACACCTTTGTAAAATACGAGAATCACTAGCAGGGCCGTGATGGCGTAGGTGAACCTAGGCTAACAGGGCTCGATTCCCGGTGGGGTCGCTCCCAGATATTCGCATATCTGAATTGTGCCGAACAATGCTACTGTTCGGCGGGCTTTCTCGGGGATCACCAATTTTCCCCGGCCCTTAAATTCCGGTACTGCACCATACTCAAGTCGCTTCATTCACCTTCATCGAATATCAAGAACTCGATGCTAAGAGCCGCCTAAAACTTTTCACTCACTCACGAGTATCACTGCCCGTTAAATGCATATCATGCAACCGTACACTCTGGCATGTAGGCTCTGAGTTTAATTAGTAGCGATTTAAGTAAAATGGTTCCAAGTGTTGACGATATGTTGGGAGTAAAATGTTTAAATTTATAGTAAATTAATATGCAGATTTTTTTTTTACTGTATATGAATTACATTTCTAATTGGCATATCAGTAACAATTTTAGGTTCCCAATGATTTCATGTTTGCCCTTGACTGACGTATGAACAAGGTGATAAGGTCAACGGCAATGTAAAATTTACAAATGTTGGAGGGGTGCAGAATTATGCGGAAAGTAGTTGGTAAGGAGGGCTTTCAAAAACGGCCGGTGAACCTCGACGAGACTACAATTAGTCGATAAGGGCAGACTGGACGCCAGGGTATGTATATTATGTCGTGTGACACGCGCTGGCTGCGAGAGCGGTGTAAACAGGCGTGAAGTAGTCGCTACATGCATATTACGCCCCATAATGAAGCGGAACAGCCGATGATCCCATTTAATTCAGCCACGTCGTTTCACACGCGCGCGCACAAATGCGCGTCTCATTTCACTCGCGTCCTGGTAATCCTGCAAGCACGGCGCTGGGAATCCTGAGGCCGGGCCGCCGTTATTACGAGCTGGGCGAAGTGTGTGTGGAGTTCGCCTGGCGGCTCGTACGCTCCACGATATAGCAGCGTCATCATCGCCGTGGCCAGCTTGTCACGACGGGCGAGGCTGAAAGGCTTCCAACATGCCTGGATCACTCGGCTAGCAAACATTCACGTCGGCTATCATCTCCTCAATTCTGCTACAAATACTCTACATGTTTTATTACAACGTTTCGGTAATTGTATGCCGGTGCATACGCGTCACTACCACTCATTCAACTTCCGAGCTTCCCTTAGGGTTCAAACGCTCTCCCTTACGTTTTAAAAGTTGCAGCTGGACCGTATATTGGCTGTAACGGATGACTGAGAGAAATATTCCTTCCAGACAATGAAATAATTTTTTGTTTATGGCCAAACATATATAGTTGGTTGAGTAGACAAAACTTGAAAAAATTGCCTTGGTTCATCAAACAATAAACACGCTCGAATAAATTA
The DNA here is from genome assembly GCA_002778355.1 of Clitarchus hookeri. Lineage (NCBI taxonomy): Eukaryota > Metazoa > Arthropoda > Insecta > Phasmatodea > Phasmatidae > Clitarchus > Clitarchus hookeri. The sequence continues at coordinate 266,840 of NQII01000824.1, read as the reverse complement.
AACCTCTGTGCTAGGCCAAAGAAAATAGACGGTCAACAAAATATTTAGTTGAATAACCTCTATATATTTTCTTGGCAATTCATTTCAATGCTTTCGTTCGAGTTTTTTTGCTCTAGAGTTTATTTGATTTTTTTTTACAGTTAGGGCAGCAACAGTGTTTACTAGTGTATTGATTAATGCATAATAATGTTATAAACATCCTAATAAATCAAATTCAATCGGAATCAAAAAATCAGAGCTGTAAAAATTGAAATAGTTACATACATACGTAGTCCAGTATTTAAAATGAATGTATTTTAAAACACTTTGACTTCGTTAGAAGTCACTTTATCTGATGTTACTTAGGACGTGGCGTTTGAGCGCAAGTGATCTGGATTAGTATCTCGGTTGAGCTTTCACTTTTTTTGTAATACCCAAAACTCTTAAATATACATAGAGCCAAACAAATCTTTAGATGTACAAACCCAATCATCAAGTTTAGAAATACCAAATAAGTAAAATATAAAAATTTGGTTGCGCAAAAAAAACTTTGTTTTATTCAACAAAACCTTTTTCTCAGTTTAGATTTACATGAAATATAACATAACTGTTCACCGTAAATATTACTTGCGGTACAAAATTGAAAACTTTCGCAAATACAAATTAATGACATATATTTAAACACGTATTATTTAAATTTTATAGTAATTTTTGGAACCAATAAACCGCAACTGTTCAATATATTATTTGAAATTACTAGAATGGCGTGATTTACTATATACTAAAAATCTCTTGAATGTTTATTTAATAGATTTAAAACATTATGCTTTTGCTTTATACGTAAATAACTATAAGAATTGTCTTTTTGTATTTAAATTTTTTGGCACTATGGGTAAGATTTACTGCGGAATAGACAAACATTAATGTTCGGCCGTTGTTTTATATAACAGACCATCGTAAACCATGCATTAGCTATTCATTACGTATACCGTCAATATAGTTGTGCACGGTAATGTAACTGATATAAGGGTTCGTTCTAGATTGCGAACTTTCTCGTTTTTATTATAAAATAAAATTCCTCTAAAACGTAAACACGTAGAGATCATTTCCACAGTTTTTAGAAGTATGTACACTATGTGTGCTTCAAGCATGGTGTGTATTAAGAATTTCTTATATGTACATATTCCATCGACTTATACATAGCTTTATTTAAAAGTCCATATGATTAGAGTTAAAGAATAATTTTGTAATTATTATTCAGCAAAATGATTAATTGGTTTTGCACTACAAATACGAGAGCTTACCCGCAGATCTAAAAGTTTCACCCTGCCATGTGCCAGCCCGTGTGAACGATACAGTTAACGCCTGCGCTAGTATTCCGCGCATGGTCGCTCTGCGATGCACATCGGCCTCGGGAAAAGTGCGTGCTAAACATTGGTTAGTAATGCAATCGACGTTACAAAAAGAAAGTTCAAGATTGTACAAGATATTTGATTGCCGGAAGGTATTCTAGAACACGACGAAGTATTTCGTTGCACATGTACACTGTATGCCGAGCTTTGCATTTAAACGACCCACTGTGGAACGATGGTGCAATATTTTTCGGGAAGTAATCGCCATATGCAGAGGTGACACAAGACCTGGGCGAACAGGTAGATGCATTGATGCAACAATATCGACGTTTTAGTATTGATATGGCCTTATATGCACTATTGTAAATTATTCGCAAATTTGCTATAATAGTATAAAACCATGGGGAGAAAGGGTGAATGGAAAATTATTTCCCACACATACATGTTAACGTTCCTCCACTTGCTCGGTAGAGTAAAATACGTAGGAATCTCCCAACTTTGTATAGCATCGACACTCAAAAATCCCTAAATTTGCAGCATTCTATGCGGTTATATTTGCATATAGTCTATTCGCGGTTACGTCACACGTTTGAATCCCACTTTTCAAAAATCAACCCATCTATGAAATGTGTCGTTGTTTTCTTAATATGTCATGTATCACACCCATTTTATTCTCGTGTTAACATAAACATACTTAATTATACATTAAGTGGGCCTTTACTTAAATTTTAACTAAAATTATTCATATTTCATTTATAACTACCCTATTTTTGGGGAAATTGCAACACCCAGAAAGAATGGCCCGAATAAATCCAATCTCGAAAAATGCGTGGAACAGTGTAACAACAATCAGTTATTACGATTACAGAGAGATGGCGTATACGTAGACCTGTAGACCTAGCAACGTCCTCTCTTGTATGGCCGGAAAGGACCGTGTTACGCTAAGCTCAGTTAGTGAAAAGCCGTCAAAAGAAGTAAAAGCAAGAGTCAGTATGCCTCGTCGACGTCAAAGGGCACCATATCAGCATGCGAGCAGGCTCGAACGGGACAGAACGATCGGTCACCGGGAAACGGGTTTGTCATACCTTGACATTTCGGCTGGCACAGGGCATGCTGCTACAATAGTGAGGCATGTGTGGCACCAGTGGAAAGAAGAGGGTCTTACGCAGTGACGAGCGGGTACTGGACCACGCAATCTGACCATAGCATAGGATGACAGCCATCCTGTCCGCGTGGCCGTACGGGACCGTACAGCCTAGTCCACAGTGTTGGCTCGAGACTGTGGCACTGCAACTGGTGTGTGGACATTTCTGCGTCGACGTCGACGGTTCAACGCCATCTGCTGTGGGGTGGACTGGTGGCACGCATGCCATTGCATCGGCTTCCATTGTCCAAAAACCACAAACTCCTCAGACTGCAATGGACATGTTAACGCTGTCGCTTGTGTTCCGAGTGGCAAAATGTAGCGTTTTCGCATGAATCCCACTTCAAGCTGTCCTACCGTGATGGCCGCATACTTGTTAGATGCTACCGCGGTGACCGCTATCTGGCAGCCTGCATTGTGGAGTGGCCAAGCGGACAAATACCAAGTGCGATGGTTTAAGGGGCCATTTATTGTATAAAACATGCTATCACGACTCCTAAGTANGGGCCATTTATTGTATAAAACATGCTATCACGACTCCTAAGTATTGACGCACTCTGCGTCCCTATATTTTATTCGTCAGAACACACGCTCTGGCGGAGCTCGCAGCCGGACGACCGCAATAAGGATTAAGGGTTTTGTGGACGTGCCGGAAGAGGGACACCAGGAGCCTTGCAGCTGCTAAGGCACGCACCAAAGGTTTCGGCACGTGCAACTGTTCCTGCACGTGCAGACAACATGCGGAGACAACGGAAAGCACCAGGGCGCGGGCACAGCCGCTTTTTGCAGCTGCCTAAAGGGCACCGAGATCCCACCACCAGCTGCGCCTGTCCCGGGCTTATACCGCAATAAACCATGAGAGCTTTTAGCGGACGTGCGTGCAGAACGGGACAATAAACTTCCAGGCCAGAACCAAGGGACGACGCCAGGCCGGCTGCGGACCACACGAGCAGCGGCCACGTGTTTTATGACCCGGAGGGACGACAAGCACCCCGGACACGTGCAGCAGAGACGGGGTAAGTTGAATATGGTGATGGACGCTACAAAACCACACGAAGGGGGGAGCAATGGGCCAGTCAGTGGAGATACGTCGAATCAGTCAGTCGCGGATCGAGCAGTCAGTCAGTCAGCCGGAGTCAGTCGAGGATCGAGAATGCATCACGACGTCGACCTCAGTCGGAGGCCGTCAAGCGGGACGTGCGGCGGGAAGCATCCGAGAAAAGTCAGTCAGACTTCGTCAAACGCAGAGTCCTGCGTTGGACCCGGGAAAACTTCGAAGCCAGGCGCCGAGACGCCCACCAAGTTCGAGAGCAGTTCCAAGCCGCCAGCCGAGGGAATTCAGCGCTGCAGTGTCAGATTAAGTAGTTCTACACCAAGTGCGAAGAATCTTCCCCCCCCCAACGATGCCAGTCGCGGCGTTAAACCATACGTAGCCTACATAGGAAAAGGGGAGGAGAGTTTTGTCTCGTGAGTTCATGTACCAGTTAACCTGTTCAAGCAACAATAAAACTCGATTATGTGAACACCCGTATAAAGTGTATGTTAATTAGTAAATTGGACCTAGAGTCAACAGTGTCGACGTATTCCTACGCCCTATCACTGAGGGCTAGCATCATGTGCTGGCGCCTCACGCCGCAGAGCAGAATCAATACCTACTTCCAAACTTCAGCATTTGGCAGGTATCAGTATAAAGGTCAACGAGAATCAGGGAGGTTTTACAGCCCGATGTAATTCTCCTCCTTCACGCCACTCCACATGCTATATTCCAGCAGGAAACTGCCCGGTCACAAGTGGCGACGAATGTGCAAGTCTTCTTCAATGAATGACAAGTACCACTTATTCGCTGGCATGTACATTCACCTGACATGTCACCCATTGATCATATCCGGGATTTATAGGTCGGTGACTTGTTCGTCACGGACCCTTCACCAAACACTTTTGATGCTTTGTGGACTCGCATACAAAACTGTGTGGAGGGAGATTCCCGATGAACATAGCCAAGTCCCCTTTGACTCAATGCTACCATCTTTAGGGGTTCTGATTTCAGCACGTGGAGACTACTCACCATTCTGAATTTTCAAAGACAGAGAACATGTCTGTTGGTAATCGCTAGTAAGAAATAGTTTTTATGGAAAATATTATTACACTGAGTGAGCACTAATGCAGTGCGCTGTTCCTTTGGTGTGATTTTTCTAGACTGGATTAATATTTGTTTGCATGAGGTGGAGGAATATACCCGGAAGTAGAGCATTGGCAGGGCTTCAGGAAAGTTGTAAGTAAATGTGAATAGACCATAAACTGTAATTCTTCTTTGTACTTTTGTAAACATATCGCTTGGAATCTAAGTTACAAAAAATACTCCTGTAGAACTACAAACAGTATATTTGTATAACTTGCAAAATATATATTTTTGTAATATTACAAATTATAGACTTGTATTACAAATTACATTACAGTTAAGTGGACGTAAAATTGTTTGTTTTCTTGTAGAAAACAAATGTGAAGAATTTATAATAGAGAATAGAAAATGAACTATTAAAAAATATAAGTCACGGAAAAAGAAGAATTTACACCTTGCCAGAACGGGTGTTATAACTCGTACCACTAGTGATATTATTCAGCACCAGTTATCACAAGACCAAATTTACTTACGGACATTACATGCATTTTTGTATAGAATATATTTAAAAATAGTTGCAAAATAATATTGAAGTAATTCAGTTAAGAAGAACGCATTTATTTCATTTGAAAACTTCTGTAGAGATTAAAGAAAATCTTTAACAGGTAATAATTGATAGCCTCACGATCTTTTTTTCAATTGTAGGAGTTTTTTTGATGATTATTTGTGCTGTTTTAAGTGTTCTACGTTAATTAAACTAGCAATATATTTATTTTTGCATGCAACTACAGTTTATATCGCCCCTAGTTTTTGCGCAAACAGCAACGNTTTTTTTTTCAATTGTAGGAGTTTTTTTGATGATTATTTGTGCTGTTTTAAGTGTTCTACGTTCATTAAACTAGCAATATATTTATTTTTGCATGCAACTACAGTTTATATCGCCCCTAGTTTTTGCGCAAACAGCAACGAACAGTTGTAAGTTGTTGAGTGTCTGCCATTTTCCTTGCGCTCGAGGATACGAGTCAGTATAGAACAAATATTTCTTGAGATCTATTACGAACACGGCACTTGTAGTTTTACAAACAAGTAATTTTACAAGACAAATTTTTGTACTGTTACAAACATTTGTAAAACTACAAACAATTTCTTGCTAAAAATTACAACTGTATATGAAACCTGCTGCTGTCACCATTGCTAATAAGAGACATGACGCTTGTAATGGACACATCAGGCCTCACAGCCCCCAGAAGGGCTAAGACAATCATCTTAAAGAAAAGATTTATTAGGCCTTACAGTTACTCATCGAACTCATCGAACATTATAAGGCGATTAACGATGGGCGTTATGTTGCAAAGTTACAAAGTTTGCGCCAAGTAAACCAAAATATCTCAATGGAACACATTCACGGGTAAGATTCTTGCGTTACAGTGCTAGGCCCCATTAAACTATGTGCCTGTGAAGCTTCATGTTCGAGAAGTAATTAATGCCTACAGCACACTTCTTACCTACTAGAAATTACGCCAATCGGAGCGTCGAAGATTTGAACCGTATAGCCTCCGAAGCATGAAACAGGCGATACGTCCTTCAGTCACTTCAGTATTCGGTTTTTTTTAATCTCTACCTTTTAACTTTTACGTATAGCAGAGGAAGAAAAGCCACCAGGAGGCGGAAAGCAAAACTCTTAAGATCTTAAAAGGAATGTTTTGGTGTATGAAGGATCAAACCTGAAAACACGCTCATTAAAAACTTCTTATATTATTGTATGGTTTAACAAAAAAATTTGTATATGACCAACAAACACTTGTAAAAATTCTGAAAAAAAACCCCATCAAATAACCTTTTGAAAGCGTATCAAAAAAACAATAAAATAAAGTTAAAACACACAAGATATTAAAAAGTTATATATGTTACAAAAATGTACATAACTTTGCCTTTTCTCTTTTCTTACTTCACCCCTCACCCATATTTAAAACTGATTATTGTTCCACTTAATAACTGTACCCTTGTGTCTCGTTCTCTCTGCCTTCATAAGTCCCAGAAAAGTATATTTATAAAGAAATTCTGGGTTCTCGAAGCACTTGTAGAAACAAGTGCTTGCAAAATCATGCCTTCTCATTGGTCAGTTCAAAACGCCACCTCGCCATATGGCCGGAGATCGTCTGCTGGAGCGGATGTAGAAGGAGTATGGTAGGGGAGTGGTCTTCACACATCTCCATCTTTACTCGTTCCAGGCCTTGAACGACCAGCTGCTCCAACGAGGTGCCCCATTTCTCCGGAATCACGGTAATTTCGGCGTACTTTCCTGACGGGTGATTAAATTTTGACGGGGGAAATGTGAAAACCCGTGAAATATTTTCTATATACAGAGGTGACAAAAGTCATGGGATAGCAATATGCAGATATAAAGATGGCAGTAATATCGTGTACAAAATGTATAAATGGGCAGTGCATTGGTTGGGCTTTCATTTTTAGTCAACTGATTCATGTGAAAAAGTTTCTGACGTGATTGTGGCCGCACGACGGGAATTAACGGACTTTGAACGCGGAATGGTAGTTGGAGCTTGGGACATAACATTTCGGAAATGGTTAGGGAATTCAACATTCCGAGATCCACGGTGGCAAGAATGTGCCGAAAATACCTAATTTCAGGCATAACCTCCCACCATGGACAACGCAGTGGCCGACCGCCTAAACTTAATTACCGAGACCAACGACGTGTGCGCAGAATGGTCAGTATTAACAGACAAGTAACACTGCGTGAAAAAACCGCAGGAATCAATGTGGGACGTACGACGGACGTGTCCGTTAGGACAGTGCGGCGAACTTTGGCTGTACTGGGCTATGCCAGCAAAAGACCGACTCGAGTGTCTTTACTAACAGCTCGACATCGCCTGTCGCCTGCAGTGTTTGGACCATAGACGACTGGAAAACCGTGGCTTGGTCAGATGAGTCCCGAATTCAGTTGGTAAGAGCTGATGGTGGGGTTCGAGTGTGGCGCAGACCCCACGAATCCATGGACCCAAGTTGTCAACAAGGAACTGTGCAAGCTGGTGGTGGCTCCATAATGGTGTGGGCTGTTTTTACATGGAATGGACTCGGTCCTCGGGTCCAAGTGAACCGATCATTGATTGGACAGAGTTATGTTCAGCTACTTGGAGACCACTTGCAGCCATTCGTAGACTTCATGTCCCCAAACAACAATGTAATTTTTATGGACAATGCGCCATGTCACTGGACCACAACTGATCGCGATTGGCTTGAAGAACAATCTGGACAGTTCCAGCGAATGATTTGGCCACCAAGATCGCCCGACATGAATCCCATCGAACATTTATGGGACATAATCGAGAAGTCAGTTCGTGCACAAATTCCTGCACCAGCAACACTTTCACAATTATGGATGTCTATAGAGGTAGCGTGGCTCATCATTTCTGTCGGGGACTTCCAACGACTTGTTGAGTCCATGCCACGTCGAGTTGCTGCACTTCGCCCGGCAAAAGGATGACCGACACAATATTAGGAGGTATCCCATGACTTTTGTCGCCTCAGTGTACATAAGGAAATACATGAGACTGTCACATGCATTACTAATCATGAACGAACAGTGCGAAAAGTGTATGAATGCTGTAAATAAAAAAGTATAGCATTTATGCCTCTATATTTAAGTGATATTCTACTATATATGTTTGTGTTCATTTATTTCTAAAGCATATTATAGCTCACTTTATTTGATTGACATTACTTTTTTCGGAATCTTGATCACGAGTGTACGAATGAGCTACGGTTATTTAATAATTATAAGTACACAATTGTCGAAACTATAGTTTTGAATTTTTCCTAGTACATATACAGAGANAAGGAAATACATGAGACTGTCACATGCATTACTAATCATGAACGAACAGTGCGAAAAGTGTATGAATGCTGTAAATGAAAATGTATAGCATTTATGCCTCTATATTTAAGTGATATTCTACTATATATGTTTGTGTTCATTTATTTCTAAAGCATATTATAGCTCACTTTATTTGATTGACATTACTTTTTTCGGAATCTTGATCACGAGTGTACGAATGAGCAACGGTTATTTAATAATTATAAGTACACAATTGTCGAAACTATAGTTTTGAATTTTTCCTAGTACATATACAGAGATTTTCACAAATGCCTATAATTAATTATATAAGTTAGGTTTAAATCGTTTGGCACTCGATAAATTGCGCTGTNATTTTCACAAATGCCTATAATTAATTATATAAGTTAGGTTTAAATCGTTTGGCACTCGATAAATTGCGCTGTTGGAAGTTTCTGGTACTAACATTTCGCCTGAGAAGTGTGCAACTGGTGTTCGAGAACAGTTAGGTGCGGGTGTGTGCGTGGGGAAGGGGATTGTTGGGGCAGCGACTAAGCTGCGGTCATCTGAAGATAATGACCTGTCATTAGTAGAAATTCCCAAGGACTGTGAGCCTGATTCACGATGCATGAATGAAGGTACTGCGCTATAGTCTCAACTTGTTAATTGGAGAATTCCGCAGAGACGTTTTTGACTGTTTCCCGAACTTTGCTTAATGTTTCCTGATATCTGGCAATTAATAGAGTAATAACCCCCCCCCCCTCCCAGGCAGCTAAAGAATCTTTATTAGTAAGCAAAAATGGGCGCGAATCTCATCTAAAATATGGGAATGGCAAATGTTTTAATTTATACTTGATTTTCTATGCCACTCGTTATCCAAGATGTATTTAATATACGACATCCATAAGCAAAAGTGAAAATAAATACTGCTTATTGTTACAATTCAGCTGAAATGATACTGCAAATAATGGTTCAGTTCTATTGTGTAATATATTTTGAAACAATAACAATGAAGTTGGTCCAGTACCTGAAAAATTTTCAACTAGCATCATTTAGTCACATAAGGATTGCTTGCGAAATAAATTTATTTAAAATCTGCATAATATTTCTTGAGTGATATAATTCCAAATATATGCTCCTTGTCAATAACTGTTTAGACTAGTTGAATTATGGCAATAACCATTAAAATATGGTCTGACCGCGGCAATTGTTATGCTTGTCTTTACATCAGAGTGAATATTTATACACATAATTTGCAAATTATTCCAGAAACCTTATCTCACTGCATATATTTACTATCTTCCTTGCAGCTCGAATTTGTGACTCGTAGCTTCGGAAAACCGATTGTCCATGTAATTGTCTCTTTATTAGTTTCCGAAAAGTTGTTTTGTGATGCTTGATGGCCTGCAAAATTTGTATCATATTAAAATTCTCGTTTAGCATACAAGGACAAAAACCTACAAACCTCTCCTTATTATTAAGAATTACGACACACCTATGTAAATTTTCGGTTCCGAATTTTATTAGTAATTTTTGTAAATAAAGTCTAGTTAATTTTTGGACCATTCCGGCACTGCATATTGCACTAAGCCATATTTTCTCCGAATTTATATTAGTTATTTAATTATTATGTTTAACAAATTAAAATGTAATCCACTTTCCATTCATATTCCGAAATGTGTCACCGTAAAATTTAAAATGCGTGTGCATTTGAATCTTGGGAATATTCTGTTCATTTAAATAGGCTTCTAACTTTAACCCTCCAAGAACATTTAAAGTTATGTGTTCAAAGCATAAACTATCCGAAATAAATTTATTTTTTAAATCATTCTCCCTAAAATAACTACAATTCATTTCATCTTTTAAATCGTAAATGTTTGACGCTATTCCCCACCTGTGGGGTACTAGGGTCTTCAGTTAATGTTCGATGGCACAGACTATAGGGTGACTTGAAGGTTGAGGGTATATCACACAATTACTTCATCACATTTTGGGTTTTAACATGTTTAATTGCCCGGGAATTTATTCATACATTCCCGGAACTTTTCGGGCAGTTTATACATACTGTCCCGACACCTTGTGCCGAGAATTTACTCATACTTTAACGCCTTGCGAGTTCTTGGCCTGAAGGGCTGGTTACACTGTTCTGGCTACATTTTCGACGCTGTGGGGGCATTAGGTGACAGGACATGTCTCTGAGTGACGCCGTTGTTACTTATCTGTACTTTTTGTGGTTGCGGGGTAGTTGTTCCGGCAGTTGCTGAGATCTGGTGTGTTGGATGGCCCGGATACGTTTCGGCAGTTTATGAGATATGGTGAGCTGAATGGCCCCTGTTACAGGCCCTCGGACTGCCTGTTGTTGGTCAGCTGGCTTCCTCCTCTCGACGTGGCACTTCTTGTTGAAGCTCACCACTCGCTCCGTTCTCGGCATAGGGTTGTAATTGACTGATTTCTTCTCTACCATGTCCCGGCGAGGTACCCCTGGTGGCCCCCACCATTTATTCTCGGCTACGGGCTGCACTGGACTTATCCCACTAGCTCGAAATGGTGCCCCCTCGTTGGAGCTCACCACTCGACTCCGCCTTCTCGGTGGGTTGTAACTAACTGACTGATAACTGACTGACCGATGCGGTAACTGATTGACTGACTCGCGTCCCGGCATGGTGATACTACTCGTCCGGCGTGACTCTGGTAAATGTCTAACTGCTTCTGCCCTGCGTCCCGCATTTCGCGTCCCGATATGGCTGACCCCTTCATGTTGTGATTCTCATCAGTCTGACCCCGCGCTCCCGGCTCCCAATGCCTGTCACCATACGCCCCGATATGACTGATGGACTGACTCTCTCTGTACGGTGATAACAACTGACCAACTTAACTCCACCCTCCTCGCAAAGAGGCTTATATATTGTCTCTTGGCTCCCTCCCTCGATTCCTACACATGTGTCCCTTGTTGGGGGAGGGGGAGGGAGGAGGGCGCAGTACAATGAACACTTCTTACATGCGCCATGGTTCTTGATGGTTGGGGGAAGGGGGTGGTGTGTGCCAGTTGCCCCTGCCATACGCTGTCAGCTTATTATCGGTGCATGTTTTTGACGTCGTGCGGAAATACGCCCTACTGTCTCGTAATTTCTCGGCGTTTACAAATTTCACTGGGCTTGCTAGGGGGTGGGAGGAGGAGGCCCGAGGGTAGCAAGTGCTACCTCACCTCGGCTTGACCTCGGTATGCGTTAATGGGCGACATGTGTCGTCCGGAAATCCCTAGACTGGTTTTGCTGGGACGGGGGTGGAGGGTTAGTGACAGCGCTGCTCTACTTAATATATGCGCCACGCGCCATGTTCTTATATTATTTGAACGGCTTATCGTTGGAATCAAGTGGCTCTTTGTTGAGGCACTGGGCAGTTTACAGTAATTGGAGGCGCATTGATGATAAATCAAAAAAATTTACTCATACCTTGCCTGGCACTCTAGCACAGAATCAGCCGCACTATAGGCCGTTGTGCAGTCAACTTTTCAACGGAGTTTGGCACCAAATTAGTTATAAAGATGCATGATAATAGTACTTAATATTAATGCAGATACAGTATAGGACTATGATCTATATCGCATTTTGATTATGACAAGAGACAAGGATACGTTTGTGGCATCTTATTTTCAGACATATTAATCTGTGCTATTATCATATTTATGTTATTTATATATGCATGGGATGTTTGACGATTTGGAAACGCCATGGTTAATGTGAGAATTGTTTAAGGAGAGTAGATAGGAAGAAAAAACTTCATAATACTTCTTTACTAACTTACAACTCCATTTTAGCCATGTCTATTGTTTTTTAGGTTCACTTGTTCACTTTTCGGGAAATGAGGACAAAAAATATTTGGCCTGTTAACTGAGTCAAAGAATGGTTTAGCTTTAGCGATTGATATTAACATAATGTAATGAAGGCTATTTAATCCTTTTTTCCTTATTGCTTTATAATATCTCATCCTCGATACGCTGCAACCAACAAATATTTCCTATACTCTTGTTTCCAGTAGCTTGAAACTAGTCTTCTTAACAGCCTTCTTGAACATGAGAATACGCTAAACTAAGTTGGGCTCCGGTAATCGTGTGATTAGTATACATTGTTAACTGCATAGTTTAAAATATAAGAGAGAAATCACTATGGAAAACAAATAAAAAAACGAGAAAAACCTTCTCAAATCAATACAGAGTACGTAATGATAATGACCAAAAAGCTTACGACATAATCATGTTATCTATGACACTTGTTCACCGGTATTAAATTATCAAAAAATCGAACAGAAGATACGGTACTTTGATATATTCTGCTGACGATGCACATAGCTGACAAGTTATAACTATCAGCAATTTCGGCATTCGTGCTCTTCGAAATAAAATACACTCTAATGGATTCAATAGTTTTATAGATGCCAAGGTGTACGTCTTATTGGAGAAGAATGTAAATAATTTAATACCATAGGTTTCAAAATACTAGGCAAGAGAAAAAGATTCTAGTTATCCCGGGCTTAGCAATACAGAACACCCTTGGACAAAGAGTACGGTTTCTGTTCAATACCAGCACTGAAATTTTGTATGACCTGTTTCAGCTCTGGGTCTTGTTCTTGGTAACTTTTAATGTTTTAAAAAGTAAATGGAAATCCAATTAAAAGGTTACAATTTGGAAAAGTTTCACTGTCATCATAGAATAGTTGCCATTAAACATGCGCGAGAGTGCGTCGGCAACAGATGTGTTGAACTTTAAACTTCAGCGATGAGATTCGCATTACCCAACAGCCTCCTATTTTACCCAACTGTTGAGGGNAAAGAATAGTTGCCATTAAACATTAAACATGCGGCAACAATATTTTGTGTGCCTCTGATGTGTTGAACTTTAAACTTCAGCGATGAGATTCGCATTACCCAACAGCCTCCTATTTTACCCAACTGTTGAGGGTGAGCTAAGTGCCATGGCAACACCTGATTATCTGTCTTTAGAAGTAATTCGACGTTCTCAAGATACTGATAGAACTTTTCAATCCCAAATACCACAGCCATACATTCTAGTTTGTAGTTAGTCAACAACATTCCCTCCTGGGCAGTTGGCATACGTGACGCGAAAGCAATATGCTGTCGCCCATCATCAACTTCCTGCGCTAGAACTTCACATATAGCTTGACTCAAGGCATCTCTTTGCAAAATAAATTGTTTAGTGAAATAGGCCATCTAAAGCATAGGAGGGTGTATGGTATCATGTTTCAGGGTTTCGAATGCGTTTTGATGTTCAGGACCACATTCAAACTTCGTGGATTTCTTTGTTAAATGATTTAGAGGTCCATCCTTTTCAGCGAGGTTAGGTATAAACCTTTCAAAAAATTTCACCTGAACAACGAACCGGGCGATGCCCTTGGCATCCCTGGGCCGGGGAAATTTTCGAATCGCTTTAATCCTTTCAGGGTCAATAGCTATGCCTTGAGAGGAAATCTTATATTCAACGAAACAAATTTCTGGGACAGCGAATTTAATTATGGCGGGGTTCACAGTCAATCCTGTATTTTATACTCCAGACAGTACTTATTTCAAATGCTTAAGGTATTGTTAAAATTTTTTTGGAATAAAAATTTAGGTCATCTAAATAGATGTAAACAAATAGGAATTTTACATCATGGAATATCATGTCCNACTCCAGACAGTACTTATTTCAAATGCTTAAGGTATTGTTAAAATTTTTTGGAATAAAAATTTAGGTCATCTAAATAGATGTAAACAAATAGGAATTTTACATCATGGAATATCATGTCCAGCAGTCTTGTAAGAACTTCTGCTCCTCTAGTCGTACCAAAAGGCTCACAGGTGAATTGGTAGAGGTTCCAAGGAATGCAAAAACTAGTGATGGGTTTGGATTCATTATTTAACGGTATTTTGTGTTAGACTGCATTGAAATAGTTAGTTGTGAAGATTTTTGCTTTACTAAACCAATGAAAGGCAGAATGTAAGTCTGGCAAGGGCGCAGATTCTATTTCTATTTTTTTTATCCAGGTTACGATTGTCTATCACCATACACTGCTTACTATTAGGTTTTGGGACAAGGAACACCGGGTTGACATACTGAGAGGTAGACTGCTCTCACACCTTTGTTTAATAAGTCTTGGACTTGAGATATTAAAAGCTCCATCTTGGTAGGCGCTAAAGGATGTGACTGACACGTAATGGGCACTTTATCCAGCAATTTTATTTCATTCTTCAAAAGGTTAGTCAGTCCCAGTTCTTTAGGGAAACCGTCACAAATACGCTCCCTTAGATAGAAATGTCCTAATGGGTTAGCAGGCTGCTCATCCTTAAATCTTATATTACATCTGCAGCAGGACTATTTATACCAGACTTACTAACAATAAGTGGTATTTTCTGTCTGGGAATGAACTTAGAAAATATGCTTGTCTTTATTATCCAAGATGAAACTTGAACATTTCATAACATCTGCCCCCATAATACAATCTAGACATAAATTATCTGCCACAAGACATTTAACCATTCAAGTAATCTGGGCAATCTAAATTTTTACTGTGACAATATATAAGTAAGGGGTCATTAGAAGCAGTATAACATTTGAAACTGTTATTCTCCACTGATTTGATCAATTTCAATCTCTTAAGTTCCTTAAACAATTTACCTGAAATTATACTACGTGCAGCGCCAGAATCAAAAAGTGCTTTTCTTGAAAGAGAACCCAAAGCTACTTCGACGCAAAGAGTGTTACGCCGTTGAAGGGCCACAACAGTGGGAAAGTGGACGGGAAAAACTGCGAAATGATCTGAATCGCTAAGATAAACCAATGTGGAAAATAAGCATTGAAATAAATGATCAAGATCCACAGATTGTTGTATGTAATCATTGTAGTGTGTATCCTGACAATAGGACCCAAAACGAGGATTACCACTCATTTGTTCTCCTCGCGGACCACACTTTTTAATTGCCAACATTTGGAGGCAATATGTCCTACATTCTTACAAAAATTATATATGGGCGTCTTGCATGTCTGACTCTCAGGAAGCGGTTTTTCTTTTGGTACTTGTTTCTTTGGAATCCTAGTTATCATCACACAGGTCATTGTACTGAATGTGAGTTAGTTTTGTCGTGTTGACGTTTGTGGTATTTTTGTGGGCCGAAAATGGAGCACGCATTTCACGCCTATGGACAACAAAACGGATGTTTTGAGAGTGTATACACTTTTTATTTAAACCAGCAAAATTACCTGGTTTTTCAAAGAACACAAAACGAGTGCGTTCATTGTGAAACGGGATGATGTAGTGTGTCTGAGAGGGGGGTGGGGGGAAGTCCATCCAAGTTATTCTCTACGGCATCCTTTTATGGAAGGTTGAGTCTCAAATCAAGGCCAGCTTCCTTTGTGCTAGTGATATAAAGTGACAGTTTCTCATCAGAATTTTGATATATATTATACTGTTTTAACTGCAATTCCGTTAAAATGCGAAAGGGAATAAAGAACTGTAAAGTATCATCGTGATACTGATCAAAGGTTATGGACTGGGCTATTGCAAGTTTGGGTCTCTCACTCTCCTGAGTAAATAGTTAAATGAACTCTAAGAAGTGAGGTTCAGAAATAGTATCCCTCAGGTGCAGTCTGAAAACCATTTACAAAATTTCAAAAACTTTTGTTTTGTGTCATTTAAACCATCAGTAATAGGGAATTATTTTATTTGAGCATACTATCTAGGGGATGTGGGATTTACCTAAAGACATGGGAACGGACATGGTACGCCCTAGGGTGCATAGCAGTTGACATATATACCTTGGGCACAATTAAGGAATTTCGTTTAGGACAAAACATATGCGCAGTGGAAAAAACTGCTCTTTCAAGACCAGCAACGGTAGTAGTCAAAGTACCTTGTATACTGTATTCCTAACAAGGTTAGGAATGTTAGGTACAGGATTTTGGATACCTGCGGTGGATGATCCAGCAAGGGTAAGATAAGAGAATTATTCTACTAGACGTGACGAGACAGTTTCGTACTCTGTGGGTCTGACCAGCCGCAAATTACTTTCGGCTTTACGAACAAGTGCAGACATAACTTTTATTTGTTTATGAATATTTTTTAAAGAAGCAACTCAAGTGTCACAATGGTTCTTATGAAATACACTCCGTAGGTTAGTGGCACGTCTTTCTAAGTATGCTAATCTTTGTCTGACACGAGGAAGAGAGACGTTACTAGACTCACCCTCCAAGTTATCCACCAGTTCAACCAAACTAAAGAACTTTATTGCCCAATAATCATATTCCACAGTAACATTAACATTAGTTAAATTTGTCACACTAGGAATCTTATTTGCCTAAAGGGCAGAGCACAGTGAGTAGTGCAGTTCAGTCACAGTACCATCAGCAGACTGTACTCCGCATGACAACTCATAAACTAATTCTTGCTTCAACAAGAATTATGGCACAATAGTAGCCGGCATGATTAGAAGATAACCCAACAAACTGTTAACAAATAGAAACAAAACATATTAAACTAGGACACAACACAAAATTTAGACAAAAAAAATCCTTTACTTAAATTATGGTCACAATCCAGGGTGTCTGGCACGAGAAGGGGGAAAAAATATAAAGATTACCACACGGGCAGGAAAACCACGCTAAATGCTACCAAAATATTGAGCCACACTCCTGTCACATGGCTGGAATGAGAATCATAGGCCCCAGAGGGGCAAACAATCTAAGCGTTCTCAATTCCGCTCTTGGAGTATGCCCAAAAAAGAAACCACCTTACCAATTCCACAACCAGTATTGCTCTCTTTAGTAAATAACAAGAGAAAAGGGCCGAACACTAAGTCGCTTTTTTCTTCATCTAAAATTAAAAAGTAGCATAATATTTTAAATCATCACATTGTCTCACATGTTACAAATATTGGCTGCGGTAAACACTTAAAGTGTTTTTTTAATTGTTTATATATATATATATATATATATATACATATATATTACAAAAAGACAAACACAAAATTCTGGATCATAAATATGTATAAATTTATTTCAATATATTAAACAATATTGGGTACCATAACATGTCAGTTCTTTTGCAATAACCACCTAAAAAAATATATTGTATTAATAATACAAAATGCAAAACAATATTAATGTGGATTTTCAATGAAATTAAGTTTTTGTGTATTTATTTATTGAAACAAAGATAAATATTATTGGAGGTTTTGTGCACTAATAATTATTTTACGTATGTGCATTATACTAATGCATACAAAGTATTACATTAATGTTTTTACTACATAATTCACTCATCAATTATTAACAAATGGGCTGCGAAAAGTTCATGACATAAGCATCCGAAATAATTTTTTAAGCAGTATCACATGCGACAAAAAAAATAAGAGGTCATAGCTTTCCTGGACTTTTTAGAGCAGCTAGCANTTTTTTTAAGCAGTATCACATGCGACAAAAAAAATAAGAGGTCATAGCTTTCCTGGACTTTTTAGAGCAGCTAGCAGAAAAACAACCACTGCGAAATATCAATGCCATGAAGCTGGTTGAAGTTAGTAAACAGCCACGCTGAAACACCGTTGCCATGATGCTTGGCTATATATCAGGAAGGAATTTCGAGCAGCAAGATGCCTGAATATGTAGTTATCAAGCCATGTAGGAAAAGTGGACTGCACACAGGTAGTAATGTAAAGTTTTACAACACAATTAGTCGAAAATGGCACTACATAAAAATTTAATGACTTCATATAATGATACATAGAAGAGAAAAGAAAGAATGTCACGTCAGCACCAAAGATTTCTCCGCGTTTGGACAATTTCACCAGCCTGGTAGATTCGATGCAATCGAATGGCCATGCGGTGGTCCCGAAATACATTGGAGGTTAATTATAACAACATATAAAAATTACTTTTCACATTATATAGATTATATAAACGTTACATAGAATAAATTTTACTTTTTTAAAAATTAATATTTTATAACAAGACAAAATTTTAACACAGACGTAAAAGTGCCATCTATCGTGGCACAAACCACTCGAATAAGTTGTAGTAGTGAGTCACTAAAAAGAATGTTTGCAAAACAGTAACAGTAAATTGTGAATTTTAAGTAATATTATCACTTTAAGTTTTCAGACAGTAACGATTGACAGTTTAGAAAAATTATTGACAGTTAAAAAGAGGAAAGATACAAATAAAGAACAGGGACAAACGACAGGGATTTACCATAAAAGTAGTTGAAAAGCGGATTTAAGTTTGAGCGGGTAAGTCACTCCAAAAAAACAAAATGACACACCACATTTTTTCTAATATAGTTGTTTGTTGTATGTTACCCATGCTAACGTTTATTTATGTATATAATTTCACATTTATATATACAGCCTGGATGTCAGTGAGTGAAGCGTATTGGCAAGCTATCGCTGAGGGGGATCCGAGTTGCTAGGCACCCACGGTAGCAGATGACGAGGGCGGTGGTGGGTGATTGTCGAGAGCGTGCAGGCCAATGCGTATGTATGTGCTGTTTCAGATCATTAACTCCTACAAGTAACGGTAACTTTGCGACGCACTTGCATATATATCTTATTTTCTTTACATGCGTGGACGGTTGTTACATATTCCTGAAATTCAAAGGTTGCAAAATGTTTACCAGCTATGCTTATAACAAGGCCTACTTGTCCTTATATCCTTGATTGCAGTCTGAAGTGATGTCTTTGATGTGAATTTGGTGGTCGTAGCTTAAGTGGGTGGGAAATGTCGGGCTACTTTGCTCATAAGAGGGCTTAAACTATACTTGTCCCATCCTCCCTGTTTGTCATTGGAAGTGATTTATATGATATAAATTATGTGACTATAGCTTATATGAGTGGAAAATGGCAGCCTACTAAGTTTATACGAAGCCTAAGGTGTACTTGGCCCTGCGGTCCTTTTCGTCGTCGGTATTGACGTATATGTTATGAATGTCGTGACTATGGCTTTGGTGGGTGGGAAATGGTAGCCAACTATGGTTATAAGTAGGCTTAGGGTGTGCTACACCCTGGGGCCCAGATCATCGTCGGGGGCAATGACTTTGTTATGAATTTGGTGACTATATTTTAAACAGTTCGGAAATTACAGCCAGCTATGCTAATAAGTGAGCTTAGGGCGTACTTGTCGTGCACTGTGCGTCTCTAGGCTAGCGTACGTAGGCAGGTTTCACTCCATTCCGCGCAGGTTGAATGACAGAGCATAAGACTCGTCCCCACCAGGATGCCAGGTGAAAGGAGACCAAAAGGAATAAGAGGAAAACTAAGGTGGAATGACAGAGCGTTAGACTCACCCCCACCAGGAAGCCAGGTGAAAGGAGACCAGAAGAAATTAAAAAAAACCAAGGTGGAGTGATAGAGCATAAGACTCATCCCCGCCAGGAAACACGGTGAAAGGAGATCAGAAGGAATATGAGTAAAAACCAAGGAGGAATCATAGAGCAAGAGACTGGTCCCCGACAGGATGTCAGGTGAAAGGAGACCGGAAGGAATATGAGACAACCCGCGAGTATGCCAACTCGTCCTATATTCCCCAGACAGCAGCCATGTGGTGGTCATTGATGGGTGAGATATAAGCATATTCACAATTGACGTCTTACCATAGGTGAATCCAAAAGAAATATGAGAAAGCCTCGTCAGTTCGTTCCCTTTTCCCCAGCCGGCAGCCAAGATAGATTAGGACGGGTTTTAATACCAAGGTCTTCAGAGATGATGAGGGTGATTGAGGTGAATATGGAGCAGCGCTAGAATGAAGGAGCTGGATAAACAGGAGATCCCGGACAAACCCGCCGAATTACGACAGCATCCGATATGATTTTCACATGTAAAATACGGTGTGACCTGGCCGGGATTGAACCTGAATCGCCTTGGTGGGAGGCTAACTGGCTAACCGCTCTGCCATTGTGGTCCCGCCAGCAGCCATGTGCCAGCATATTCTCAATTGGTGTCATTAGCATAGGCGAATCCAGAAGGAATATCAGAATATCTTGCCAGCTCGCGATTATAAGTTGATTGACTGTTGGCTGTGTAGACCGTTCTGAGTATTTACTTTATTTCTTCTCCTTATCATGCAATGCCATATTTTTTTTCGATGGCACATTTATTATCTGGTGAGTGTGTAGACCGATGCGAATGCTTACTTTATTTAATCTCCTTACACTTCCCATGCAATTATGGTCCTGTGGTCTAGACGTCGGACTGACGCACCTCCCCGATGCTAGCGCACTTATGCAGGCGACGAGTAGAACCAAAAAACAAAATGGTCGTATCGATACCAGCGCTCCTAGCAATGAACAGTAGAACATCTCACACCCTGGTGGCGGGCGTAAGAATTAAAGATGGCTGCCTACAGAAGACGATGACGATGGTGATGGAGGACGCGAAAAGCAAGAGAGGGGTGGGAGAAGAGATATAACAAAGTAGGCTAAAGGGAATATGAGAAAATCCCAAGGCATATAACAGACGAGAGAGAGTATGGACCGGTGATGGAGGACGCGAATAGCGGAAGAGGATGGAAAGAGATGAGAGACAAGAGAGAAAATAAAGGAAGCTTGAAGGAATATGAGAAAACCCCAAGGGATAGAATGGACGAGAGAAAATAGGCCTGGGAGAGAGAGCGGCAGGAGGGGATGCCAGAGCGTGAGTAAAATAAGAGGAATTCAAGAGTATGAAGAGATTGGAAGGAATGATAGAACAGGAGGGATACAATAAAAATTCCGAGGGAAAAAGGGAAATCCAAGATGGCCGCCATTGGCGAGGATAAACAGAGCAGGAGGTTTTGGTGGGACATCAACCAAGATGGCCGCCAGCTCGTCCCTTCGTCCCCAGCCAACAGCCATCTACACATACTCTGCCGATTAAATTCTTATCTTCAACATATTACCTAGCGTCCTCATTCAAACACGTCATTTCTTACAGCAGAATAGGCTTAATGTATAAATTATTCAGACCACGCGCCGTTCTTCACGCCTTGAGGCATCTTGATACATTAGGCCTCAGTGGCATAGCGCAGATTTTATATTTGGGAATGCTCAGTCACCCTTGTTAAAAAAAAACCAGTGGCCCAAATTTTTTCCCGCGAAAAAATAAATAAGTAAAAGTAATGTGAAAAAAATACTAATTAAGCATTGTATTGGAAACAATGACAGTTCAGGGTGTATGTAGATTATAATTTATGTAAAAAATAAAAATATACTCTATATACGATTTAAATAAATAAAAAGTTTGAATAGTTTACTGATGTAATCTTCCGCTGTAATGAGATAATAAAAAAATATATAGCACGCATAAAATTCAGGTAACATAGAAAACAGGTGACAATTTTAAAAACTTCTGCAAGCAGGGAAAAAATGTTTTTTTAAATTCCGTACATATTTTTTTTATATCTTACTAGCACACGTAGACTTGTAGTGTAACCAAACACACCAAAGCACTTCTAACATTGTCTCTCACACGCTACAAAAAAGTCCGTTAATCTGTGTGAAATATGTTTAACATTAAAATATGGTACAATAATTATGGAAAATATTTAATTGACTTGAATAAGTAGACTAAATCAAATAAACCATTATAATAATTTCCAAAAAATTTATATTAGTTTAAAGTAAAAAATTAATACTTGAAAATATACACAGTTAGCTATTAGGTGGAGTTTAACAATTTGTGACCAATGCACATTACCAATGTATTCTAATATCTGATGTAAAAACAACCTATTTCGCACAGCAAAATAGATACCAATGTTCTAGTTTGTAGCACTTCTATTTTCTTAGTGTTGTCTGTGGTCTAGTAGCCTGTTTCAACATTTCAATATTCAATTTATCTTATCTAAAAGCATCATAACTGCTCAAAACAAGTCGAGTTTTGACGCGTCACGCGTCCCAAAATACAGTTTATTCGTCAGAAGACACGCTCTGGTGACACGCACATGCGGACGACAGCAATAAATACTAAGGGTTTTGCGGACGCGCTGGAAGAATGACGCCAGGAAGACGCTGCAGCACCTCGCAGCTGCAAGGCGTGCTACCACAGGTTCCTGCATGTGCAAATGTTTCTGCATGTGCAGACGATATCCAGAGACAGCGGAAGACACACGTGCGCGGGCACAGCTGCGTTCGCAGCTGCCAAGNTGTGCAGACGATATCCAGAGACAGCGGAAGACACACGTGCGCGGGCACAGCTGCGTTCGCAGCTGCCAAGGGATGCTGAGCTCACACCATCGGCTGCGTCTGTCCCAGGCTGGCTACCGCAATAAACGATGAGAGCTTTTGGCGAGCAGGCGNGAGCTCACACCATCGGCTGCGTCTGTCCCAGGCTGGCTACCGCAATAAACGATGAGAGCTTTTGGCGAGCAGGCGGAAATAATAGCCACACGATATCCGGGCACAGCGGAAGGAACATGTGCGCCGAACCAAGAGGCCACCCAAGTGTTCCTGCACGTGCAGAATGGAACAATAAACTTCCATGCCAGAAGCAAGGGGCGACGCCAGGCCCGCCCGGCCACGTGCAGATCACAGGAGCAGCGGCCAGGTGTCTTACGACCCAGGGGGACGCGGCAAGCAGCGCAGCCACGTGCAGAGAGGAGGCGAGTTCAATATGGCGAACGAGCATACAAAACCGCGAGGAAAAGGGAGGAACGGGGCAGTCAGCCTTCGTCAAACGAGGAGTGTGGACCGGAGCCGAGAGAAACGAGTTCGCGAGAATGCATCAAGACGTCAACGTCAGTCGGAGACCGTCAAGCGAGACGTGCGGAAGAAAGTGTCCGAGAAAACCGGCAGTCGGGTGACGGGAATCGAGGAGTGCGGAGTGAATCCGGGACGAGACGCCAACGGCAGTCGGCTCTCGTCAAACGAGCAGTACGGAGTGTAGCCGAGAGGAGGCGTCGAGACGCTCACCAAGTGCCGGAGCAGTCCCCGGTCGCCAGCTGGGAGATGAACCATCGCCTCGAGACAAGCTAAGTAGAAACATACCGGAAGTGCGACGAACCTTGCTCCCCCACGGCGCAAATCTCCGCGTCAAGCCTTACGTAGCCTACGCATAAAAAGGGGAGGGGGAGAGTTGTATCGTGTGTTCCTGTAGAAGTGACCCTGTTAATCATAAATAAAACTGACTTATGGTAACTAGAAACAAGGTGAATTTATTTGGTAAATTTGACCTAGGGATAAGTGTCGACATTTTCCTACGCCCTAACACTGAGGGCTAGCATCAATTGCTGGTGCCTTACGCAGGGAGCAGATTTCATACGTACTTCTAAACCATAGCATTGGGCAGGTATCAGTATAATAACGCTCCTTTATGCCCTGTTGAGGCTGCCAGCGTCTTGATTCATCACTTAGGCACAATTAACTGAAATAGAAGCTTTCATCGAGATAGGATATAGTGAAAAGAGATCTTCGTATTTCAAAATTTGCCAGATAATCGCATAGTTTGCACACATGTCAAGACGTATGGCTCGGTTATCTATTTTTCTCTAAGTTATCTTGAAACGGATGAAGTTTAATCTGCTGAGAATGTTGGTATAGTCAGTTCGCGATATCTTCACAGTTTTTGAATCAAAACTTTGAAAAATCACCCCATGTGTGACGTGTTTGGTTGTTTCTTACATATGTCTTGTAATATAAGAATTTTATACTTGTGTCTTCAGGCAAGTATCTTATTATTCGTTAAATTAAACATTTACTTATATATTTTTATAAATTCTTACATCATATTTTGTAATTAATATGCATAGAATCGAGAGAAAACAGGTGTGTTGTTAATATCTAGTAAGCAATGGTTCTTATGCAAAATATATTTGAAGTGAGTGCGCACGAATACGGTGGGTTGTCCCTTTGGTGTCATTTTATAGATTCAATTAGGCGTTGTTCGCATGTGGCGGAGGAATATCCCAAAAGAAGAACTTAAGCAGGGTTTCAGAAAAGTTGTAAGTAACCACGAATTTACTATAATAAGTAGTCCTCTTAGCAGCTCAGTTGTTCTCGTTGATTGAGTGCACACACATTTCAATTGAAGGCTGGTTATCTCTGCGTAAAAAAAACATTTCAAACGTAGTGTAACTGTTCGCAAAACGCTCTTCGCGATGCCAGTCACGTATGGATTCACGTCTCATCATAAAATACCTTCATCAGAAACGGAAATAAATCCTCGAAATTTCAGCAGCTGAGAAGGATTCGGCAATTGCTTGAACCGAATAATCATCCCGGCATTCACCTGTGCAGTGATTTCGAAAATCCATGGAAAACCGAAATCGGAACGGTAGGGCAAAAAACCACTCATGGACAGTAGACAGAAATATTTTGCTGGGAGACTCCCCGTAAAATTTTTTTTTTAACTCAAATTAAATGAGAAACACATCGGAGCACGGTCACACATTGGTACCACACCGGACTCTCACCACAAAGGACGTGGATTTTTTACCGGTCCAGCTGTGCTGGTTTAGTTTCCCACGGTCTTCCGAGAAAACTTCAGGTAATTGCTGAAGTGATTGCTTAGCATAGGACATTACCGTTTACCTAATCCGCTCCTGTTTATCCGAGCTACTCATACCGTACCAAATAACCATGATGTGGCATAAGAAAAACGCGCCGTAGAGGGTTTGTTTGGCGTTTATCATGAAAGTCTTGAGCACCGATGAAGGAGAAATGAGTCGAAGATAGAGCAGTAACGGAATATAAAGGTGGGGGAAGTGGGAAAGTTCCGAGAAAACCTAACAGTCAATGGCAAAGTTTGACACCTCACAATTGAACATGCTGGTGACCCCGCCGAATATCGAAACTGGATCGCCTTGGTGGGCAGCGGGTAGACTGACTACTGCACCACCGCGGTCCTCTTAAAATACAAGTGAGAGTATAGAACAGCGAGAGTTGAATAACGCCGGTGTATTATTCTTTAACCAATGCAGAAAATTTCGTGTATTGATTGGTTATAAAATTGTATAAACATTTTTGTTGCTTTAATTATCATTTATGATTTTATGAGGGAATCAGCACATTACAAACTACAACACCCTAAAGATAAAACTATATACTATGGCAAAAAGAGAAGCGAGAAATATGGAGGGTAGCGGAGGAAATGTAAGTGGTAAAATAGGATAGAGTACATGGTAATAACAATGAATATTCTTTATAACAATTTATAAACAGAAGGGGAAATGCGAAACATTTTTTGGGAAGTCGATAGTGTGACAATGGGTGGTGCTTAGCAGCAGATGTCTTTAGAAGCGATGTCAATTTGTGGTGATAAGGATGCCGCAAAATAACACAATGTTGGGAAAACAAGATTACCTCGGGGAAATCCACTGCCCATTGGAAACATCTGCTACATTTCCCACGTGCGAAATTGAGGGTCTGACACGGCCGAAAAAAATGGTGGTGATAAACTGTTTATTTTAATTGGAATTATCAAGTAGGTTGATGTTTATGTTACGTAGGGAGACTGTCAATAAAATGGTTTAAGAATAACAAAGGGGCACCTAGTAAGAAGCATTGTTTGGCTGAAATTATGAATGGGAACTGGTAAAGGGTTTTCAATAATGGAAAGGAAGTTGGCCAAAGAGGACAAAGCACATTGTTACGAACTAACTATTCAGCCAATTCGCACTTGAAAGTATGAGAGTATGCTGGGGACGTAACTCAAAAAATCACTCAATGACTTCGGTAGAGCACAACAGTATAATAAGAAGTTTATTATAATTTACGGTTATACAATTATTATTTATGTTACCATTGATCGGGGGAGCTTTACATTGAATTTAATATAATTATTTTTATTGTTATACTTGACGCCATTTTATTTAACCCTAACTGGAATGTCATCACCTTAGAAGTTTATGCTGCCGGAGGCTGATTCTAGGAGACGGTTAGCGACGGCCGGACACCCATCTTCCTGGCTTCGCTGGTCGGGTCGCCCAAAGGTTTAAAGATGACTGACGACGAGACGGTTAACGACCGCCTATATCAAGCGCGTGGTTCTGCGGCCCCGCTCAGTGACCGGTGGAGGGGATTTCTGCAACTGTCGACGACCAAATGGTGGCGTTGCAATCCCGCTCGTTTATGTTTGAAGGTGTGATCAGGCAAGCCGTTCAGCTAAGGCCTGACCATACCATAACAACATGCAACTTATGTAGTCTGCAGTAGAAACATTCTGCAAAGGAAACAGTTTGGCAGCGATTAAAATTTTTAAGGCGCGGTGGAGATGATTTGTATTGTTTTGTTCGGCGCTTTACGACGAGTTCTTGAGCGTCGGTGACGGTGAAGTAAGGTGGAGAGGGAGTGGAGTGAACAGATTTGGGTGGCTCTTAACACTGGGGTCTTGAGAACCAATTGGAGTGATGCGAGGTGAATATGGAGCAGCACCGTAATGCAAGGGCGGGGGAAACGGGAGATCTGCGAGAAAACCCGCTGATCAGCGGCATCGTCTGGCACGATTCCCTCNTAATGCAAGGGCGGGGGAAACGGGAGATCTGCGAGAAAACCCGCTGATCAGCGGCATCGTCTGGCACGATTCCCTCGCACGAAAATCCGGGAACCAGCTACCTCCTCCACCCAGGAATCGAACCGGGTTGACCTAAGTGAAAGGCGAGTCGTCTGACTAATACACCACCGTGGCCCAAGGGCAAAGCATGGACGAAAACAATACGCAGATATGTGTATATGTAAATGTTTATGAATACTGAGTGTATCTAAATTTGACTGGCAACTACGGTTGTTGATTAGTAACGAAGAAATAAGTCGAAAACATATGTTAAGACCTATGTTTAAAGTGAATCCTAAGGGTGGTACACACATTTGAATTTGGACCTGAAACACAGGTTTATTACATAGTATGGAGAAATTAATTATAAGGAGTCACTGAGTGTTCGGATAATGCGTTCCTTTTGAAAGGTCTGCAAACACACAACATCTTTCGCTTACACCAAACTATTTCATCTGAATAATCATGTTTACTAACCTTATTTCGAACCTACATCCATGACGCGGTAAAATTTTTGGGATTTAACTGATGGAATATTAATCCGCATCTCACACTTCACGAAGAAGATTGCCTTGTGTAAATGCCCTATGATTCACTGTTTTTGAGTAATTCGTAATTTCATTTCCAAACAATACTTACTAATACCTGGCTGATCGTCAACACGCGCGACCCCAATAGTCCACATTTCCGGCTATCACAGTGACAGGAAGATCCAGAGACAGGTATAAAACAATGGAAACGTAATAATCTAGTGCTTCAGGGCCAAATCCATAAGCGTGTACCTCCCTTAGAATTCAATTTAGATCATAAGGTCGTAAAAATGTTTTCAACTTCTTTTTTCGTGATAAACCCCCAGCCGAGGGTTGTCGGTGGAATTTAGATACATTCTGTAATAAACATATCGATAAAAAATTCCAGATATGTTTCCTGAAGATTCAATTTCGAAACGAAAGAAACTGAGTAATTANAATAAACATATCGATAAAAAATTCCAGATATGTTTCCTGAAGATTCAATTTCGAAACGAAAGAAACTGAGTAATTATTTTTTCAAAATACTGACCCAAAACAGACAAGCTAAAAGAAATTACAGTTAGTTTAAAAACAACTTTTATAGAAAGTGTTTTTAAATGAGAAAATATGAAATATGGGATATGCCAAACACGATGTTAATATAAGAAACATTTTTAGAATTCTGGCAGAAATGTATNACGATGTAAATATAAGAAACATTTTTAGAATTCTGGCAGAAATGTACTTAATGGAAAAGGATGGGGACACAAGGCGGGCGACAAAATGGTCTGACAAACGAATACTAATAGGAAATATTGAACTAATGAATGCCGTGTGGCTAATAAGGTAGCCTCACCATAGTTTCCATGACAAGGAAATTGATTCCTCAGTACAACAATTAGTGCAAAAATAATTTTAAAAAAAATTATTAAAAGAATTACTTTATATAATGCAGTACAAAATATCTGTAACATTTACATGCTTCGAACTGAAATACTGACGAATATACTTTTGAGTTGGATAATGCAACATAAAAATGCATTGTAGTAAGGCATTTTGTTAATATAAAACTGTTCCTACTTGAAAACCAGCACATTGTGACTTGTAACACTATTGTACTAAGAAAGCGAAATGACAATCAGTTCAGCATAATGCATTTTTGAGCTAAGAAATGTAGTTCGAAAAAAAATCGTGAATGGCCTTTCGCTTGAAAAAAAAAAAGAAAATAATGAAATGAGTTCGAAGAATAATTCTGGAAAAAGGGGGGTTAATATTTCAAGAAAAAATATGGTAGGGCCAACTGCTTTTCTGATATTGAATTAAAATGTAACATAACATTCATGCCAAATTCGTAAAAAAATTGTTTAACGATTTTCTGAGGAATGTTTTTCTACCATCGTTCAAAGCTGTAATTCAAATAGGACATAAGTAGCGTTACGGAAATTCCTGGTCGCCGTACATGTTTTCCCTTCACAATTCTATCCCCTCCTAATGTTCTGCAGGAATATACTACATAAAATAAAACGGTGGAGGTCATGAGAAAGGGTAGTAATAGGATCGATTGGCCTGCATGTTGCTGACTCACTCCTAACATTTTACAAAAATTTGAAAACAGTCAAAACTAAGTAATTGTTTTTTCGTAGCTATTGTTTCAGATTTCTAGGCTATCAGGAAGCGATATTCGAACGTTTAGACTCACTGATTGTGCGTATAACTGCTAACGTACATTGCTATCCTCATAAATTCAGAAATAGGCCACCGAGAACAGCTGAAGCAAAGTAAGAAATTTTGATCTGTTTGCATGGACTTTCCTGTAAGCACCATAGTGCACCTACCAACTATCCTGCAGCACGTGCCAAAAATTTGTAATACGATAGTGTTTTTTGGTTTAGTTATTCGTTGATATCATTAGATTACGAGTCGCGCCAATATGAATCATGTAAATGTGTTAGATATTTATGCACTTTTATCAATGTTATAACTAATAAATCCTTTCGCTATCACACAAAAAATTAGTGACTGAATGAAAGGTAATGTTTGATAACAATGCTATTCTTTGAGATGTTGAGCGATTTCATTAAAGTGAAATACCCATAAATTATTCTCATTTATCCCCGACTGAAAAGCAGTAACTCTTCTCATAAAATACTTCTTCACTGAATTTGAGGAGGGCATTCATTAGTGTCATTGGTGCGCGGTGAAAATGTTCACAGACATGAATCATGTTGTGTTCTAATGACATGATAGCTGAATAGCACAAATGGCTAACATAACTCTGACAGTGTGTAGGAAAGTAAGTAGCTCATTTCCAGGTANCATGATAGCTGAATAGCACAAATGGCTAACATAACTCTGACAGTGTGTAGGAAAGTAAGTAGCTCATTTCCAGGTAAACAATCAAAACACAAACATGAACACTTGAGAATTTCGCGTGCACTGTAGTAACGTCCATTACCGGACATGTTTTTACACCACATCATAATCAAACTAAAACGATGAAACTGAATACATCGCTTGATAAGGAGACTTAATTTTATGAATGATTTTGCCTAACTCTAATTACAGCCCCAAGCCAAAAATATGACAACTTTTTTTGGACGAGTGTGCAAAAAACGAATTCTGTATTGAATTCAACAAATACATCTGAAATTAAGTTTATGTGTAGTTGAGTGGAGTGGAGAGAATTCAGCGGTTCTTAACTTCTTGGTCTTAATAGCCGATAAGGGTGAAGTGAGGTGAGTATAGAGCAGCGCCGGAATGTAAAGGCAGGGGGAAACGGGCGATCCCCGAGAAAACCCGCTGACCAGCGTCATCGTCCGGCACGATTCTCGCATGCGCAAATACGGGAGCGGCCCCAGCAGGAATCGAAAACAGTTCACCTATTTGGAAGGCAAATAGTCTGCTTACTATATCACCGCGTCCCCTTATATATGTATTTAAAGCCATTACTATCGACTAGCCTTTTAAATTATAGCGAAAATATAATATTATATATTCTGCACTTCATAATAAGTAGTAGAAATATTATTGCTTATTCTAGTCGAGTTAATTCAAAATAAAACATTTTTAGGTGTATTAAATACACTTTTCACGACTTAAAATTAAGGAATTAATATAATTGTTACATATTTATTAATTCTAAACATACAAATTTAACATGCACTAATGACCGTGCCATTTTCTTCCCGGAAAAAACTATTTAACGTAATTTATTTCACACAGCTTATTTTATGAATATTGCTGAGACGCCTTTGAAACCAGCTATACGTGACGTAATGACAGCTTGTTATATAAACATTTTGTAGAAAATATTCTCAAAATGAAAAGTAAAATTAAAATGTTATTGGAAGAGCATGAATTAGAAGCTGACATTTGTTCTTAGGATAGTTGAATATTTGATATTCCTGTGTACCAAATATCACTTCACACACACATATATCAAAGCCAATTGTATTATTTTTTTTGAACTTATATAACTATTTTGTCATAAACAGTTTGATTGATAAGTTTATATATATTTTTTTGAACGTCAGAATTCTTGTCGACGAAACAACAGAGTTTGTCAAATAATAAACTGCATTAAAACTTTTTTTCCAAGAATGGTTTAAATAAGTGCGTACAACAGATACCCACTTTGAATATTAATTGTTATAGCAGCATATTGTAAACTAATTGTAGTTTTGTTCTTCGCATGAACTGACCGAAGGTAATATAACGATTGTAAAATTATGCAGGTAAATATTCACGAACTCTACATACATATTTTCGTAATGGTTTTGGAAAATATGTAGTAAATATAATCACAATTAGAGTATCTTGGTGCCAAATTTATGCCCTTCTGTTGCAAGGAAATTATCTAATATTACGTAGCAATTTACTCTCTGTCATACAGATATTTGGAACTTAGTTTATTTTATACTGGTATTGATGGTAAAATTATATTAGTGACAAAAATTAGCGCTTTTTAGCAGCTATTTATTCAACAACCGATAATTTATTTTGGGCATGTAAGGCTCTATTTATAAAAATTATGGCAGGCAGACATTTTCTTGTCTACAAACTAGCACACTGTTCCTTTGGCACCCTTATTTTAACAATCGGTGTTCATTGCAACTTCAGTTACACGTGTCTTCTAAAAAAAGTAAAAATTCTCTGCTATCAACAAAAATGAGTGTTTCAAGTTTTAGTGGTAATGTAAAAGTTTGCATCAAAGGATTGTGTTGAAGCCGCAACTTAAGAGTCTTGTTAGAAAGAAATAGTAACTTCTACATGCTTTTAGAACTTTAACTTTCTGCAACAAAATTTTAGCAGACTTTGTTCGCCTCGAAGTGGTATAATGCACCATACCAAAAGTTGTGATGTTCGCCCTACAGATATTCCAGATATTCTTATCCTTTCGTTACTTAAATACGCAAGCCATCTTACGATATCAGCGATCGATGTTTAAGTATTAAATTTAATACTACTTTAATTTACCAACTACTATTTCATGTACATGCTTCGCTGGAAATCTGAATAGTTGTAATTTTTTATTATAAGATATATTAGTTTTTATGAAATATCTCGTATAGGACAAAATCAACATACATTGTGAATTATTCTCAGCCTAAATTATTAAAACTTAAGTTATATAAGCCTTATACAAACTGTTAAGTGGCTCAGGTTAACATATCAAGAGCTATTATATCTGATACGTCTGCAAGTGATGCATGATAATTTTTCGTAATTCATATTATATGGAAAAATAACAATGCTCCAAAATGTTTATGTTAAAAATGAAACTATCGCTGTACTATGAAAAATCATAATATATCATTGTAACTCATCCTTTATTCCTCACATAATAAATGGCAATTGTCGAAATCTGGAGTGAAGCTGCAAATTTTCACGAACTATTAAATCCGTTGCTTTAATAAAATACCGTGCAATTTTATTCATTGAGTGTAACGAAATTCAATGTTTTCAAATCGATCTCTTGCTAATTGGTAAGGTAAAAGTTATCCAAAATTATAATGTAATGCTGCAAGACTCCTGAAATGCGTATGTGAGTTCGTGAGAGATGGAGTTCTCAGTGAAAATAAAATAATTAAATGTGATTTTTAATTTTTTAAATTGCTATTATTTACAACATTAAATTATCTATCTCCACTATTACTCTTTATTTCACATTCACAGCGATACTTAATTTCTATTTATACTATAATTAACGTTCTTCTTAATGTCTCTATTTTTTATAGTCGCTTAACTGATACGCATCATTAACACATTTTCAGTATATCTGTTGCCATCATTTGTAATGTCTTTCACTTACGCTTCCAGTCCAATGATCTAGCCTGCCAGTCGTCCTCTTCACTGCTCTGATGTTCGCTGTCGCAGATTTTCCTCCCACTAGTCACTTCCGGCGCCACTCGTTGCTCTTCGTCGCACAATGGCCCAGACTCCCGACGCTCATAAATCTCTCGGCTCGGAGGCCTGTCACACTTTTGTATCAGTCACCCTGGCCATCTGGAAGGTTCAACGCACCCCGAGTCACGTTGAGAGAAACAAGGTAGAAAATCCAGAGCATTCTCCAGATAAAGGCAGACATTTTATACAAGCAAGGTCAGGAGCATGCGAGATAGTAGTGTTATTGCAGCGCCACTCGCAGCGGNCATGATAGCTGAATAGCACAAATGGCTAACATAACTCTGACAGTGTGTAGGAAAGTAAGTAGCTCATTTCCAGGTATACAATCAAAACACAAACATGAACACTTGAGAATTTCGCGTGCACTGTCNAGTAGCTCATTTCCAGGTAAACAATCAAAACACAAACATGAACACTTGAGAATTTCGCGTGCACTGTAGTAACGTCCATTACCGGACATGTTTTTACACCACATCATAATCAAACTAAAACGATGAAACTGAATACATCGCTTGATAAGGAGACTTAATTTTATGAATGATTTTGCCTAACTCTAATTACAGCCCCAAGCCAAAAATATGACAACTTTTTTTGGAAGAGTGTGCAAAAAACGAATTCTGTATTGAATTCAACAAATACATCTGAAATTAAGTTTATGTGTAGTTGAGTGCAGTGGAGAGAATTCAGCGGTTCTTAACTTCATGGTCTTAATAGCCGATAAGGGTGAAGTGAGGTGAGTATAGGGCAGCGCCGGAATGTAAAGGCAGGGGGAAACGGGCGATCCCCGAGAAAACCCGCTGACCAGCGTCATCGTCCGGCACGATTCTCGCATGCGCAAATACGGGAGCGACCCCAGCAGGAATCGAAAACAGTTCACCTATTTGGGAGGCAAATAGTCTGTTTACTATATCACCGCGTCCCCTTATATGTGTATTTAAATCCATTACTATCGACTAGCCTTTTAAATTATAGCGAAAATGTAATATTATATCTTCTGCACTTCATAATAAGTAGTAGAAATATTATTGCTTATTCTAGTCAAGTTAATTCAAAATAAAACATTTTTAGGTGTATGAAATACTCTTTTCACGACTTAAAATGAACTAATTAATATAATTGTTACATATTTATTAATTCTAAACATACAAATTTAGCATGCACTAATGACCGTGCCATTTTCTTCCCGGAAAAAACTATTAAACGTAATTAATTTCACACAGCTTATTTTATGAATATTGCTGAGACGCCTTTGAAACCAGCTATACGTGACGTAATGACAGCTTGTTATATAAACATTTTGTAGAAAATATTCTCAAAATTAAAAGTAAAATTAAAATGTTATTGGAAGAGCATGAATTAGAAGCTGACATTTGTTCTTAGGATAGTTGAATATTTGATATTCCTGTGTACCAAATATCACTTCACACACACATATATCAAAGCCAATTGTATTATTTTTTTTGAACTTATATAACTATTTTGTCATACACAGTTTGATTGATAAGTTTATATATATTTTTTTGAACGTCAGAATTCTTGTCGACGAAACAACAGAGTTTGTCAAATAATAAACTGCATTAAAACTTTTTTTCCAAGAATGGTTTAAATAACTGCGTACAACAGATACCCACTTTGAATATTAATTGTTATAGCAGCATATTGTAAACTAATTGTAGTTTTGTTCTTCGCATGAACTGACCGAAGGTAATATAACGATTGTAAAATTATGCAGGTAAATATTCACGAACTCTACATACATATTTTCGTAATGGTTTTGGAAAATATGTAGTAAATATAATCACAATTAGAGTCTCTTGGTGCCAAATTTATGCTCTTCTGTTGCAAGGAAATTATCTAATATTACGTAGCAATTTACTCTCTGTCATACAGATATTTGGAACTTAGTTTATTTTATACCGGTATCGATGGTAAAATTATATTAGTGACAAAAATTAGCGCTTTTTAACAGCTTTTTATTCAACAGCCGATAATTTATTTTGGGCATGTAAGGCTCTATTTTTTAAAATTATGGCAGGCAGACATTTTCTTGTCTACAATCTAGCACACTGTTCCTTTGGCACCCTTATTTTAACAATCGGTGTTCATTGCAACTTCAGTTACACGTGTCTTCTAAAAAAAGTAAAAATTCTCTGCTATCAACAATAATGAGTGTTTCAAGTTTTAGTGGTAATGTAAAAGTTTGCATCAAAGGATTGTGTCGAAGCCGCAACTTAAGAGTCTTGTTAGAAATAAATAGTAACTTCTACATGCTTTTAGAACTTTAACTTTCTGCAACAAAATTTTAGCAGACTTTGTTCGCCTCGAAGTGGTATAATGCACCATACCAAAAGTTGTGATGTTCACCCTACAGATATTCCAGATATTCTTATCCTTTCGTAACTTAAATACGCAAGCCATCTTACAATATCAGCAATCGATGTTTAAGTATTAAATTTAATACTAATTTAATTTACCAACTACTTTTTCATGTACATGCTTCGCTGGAAATCTGAATAGTTGTAATTTTTTATTATAAGATATATTACTTTTTATANATAGTTGTAATTTTTTATTATAAGATATATTAGTTTTTATGAAATATCTCGTATAGGACAAAATCAACATACATTGTGAATTATTCTCAGCCTAAATTATTAAAACTTAAGTTATATAAGCCTTATACAAACTGTTAAGTGGCTCAGGTTAACATATCAAGAGCTATTATATCTGATACGTCTGCAAGTGATGCATGATAATTTTTCGTAATTCATATTATATGGAAAAATAACAATGCTCCAAAATGTTTATGTTAAAAATGAAACTATCGCTGTACTATGAAAAATCATAATATATCATTGTAACTCATCCTTTATTCCTCACATAATAAATGGCAATTGTCGAAATCTGGAGTGAAGCTGCAAATTTTCACGAACTAAAAAATCCGTTGCTTTGATAAAATACCGTGCAATTTTATTCATTGAGTGTAACGAAATTCAATGTTTTCAAATCGATCTCTTGCTAATTGGTAAGGTAAAAGTTATCCAAAATTATAATGTAATGCTGCAAGACTCCTGAAATGCGTATGTGAGTTCGTGAGAGATGGAGTTCTCAGTGAAAATAAAATAATTAAATAATGTTTTTTAATTTTTTAAATGGCTATTATTTACAACATTAAATTATCTATCTCCACTATTACTCTTTATTTCACATTCACAGCGATACTTAACTTATATTTATACTATAATTAACGTTCTTCTTAATGTCTCTATTTTTTATAGTCGCTTAACTGATAGGCATCATTAACACATTTTCAGGATATCTGTTGCCATCATTTGTAATGTCTTTCACTTACGCTTCCAGTCCAATGATCTAGCCTGCCAGTCGTGCTCTTCACTGCTCTGATGTTCGCTGTCGCAGATTTTCCTCCCGCTAGTCACTTCCGGCGCCACTCGTTGCTCTTCGTCGCACAATGGCCCAGACTCCCGACGCTCATAAATCTCTCGGCTCGGAGGCCTGTCGCACTTTTGTATCAGTCACCCTGACCATCTGGAAGGTTCAACGCACCCCGAGTCACGTTGAGAGAAACGAGGTAGGAAATCCACAGCATTCTCCAGAAAAAGGCAGACATTTTATACAAGCAAGGTCAGGAGCATGCGAGATAGTAGTGTTATTGCAGCGCCACTCGCAGCGGCATACCTGTGGAAGCTAATCTTTTTATTCGCCACCCGCTCTTGGGTTACATGCGAGATCTTCACATATTTACACTCTTGCAAAAAATTCAAAGCAGAAAGTACTTACACTGCCCTCTCCTCAAGTATGTTCGTTCCGAACAAACTATCCAACTTCCGGACCTTCGTAGAGCACCATTCGATCGATGTGGTTAATTTTCGGCTCCGCCCGAGTGCCTTTACGACAAATCCGAAAGACCAAATAATTTATCTTCTTCAGAATCTTGTAGTGGAGATTCCAACATTTCTGTAGATTCATGTACCTTTTTTTGTCTCTATGTATAGTACAGCCTCACTGGGTCTTTATCATGTCACTATATGGCCGTATGAGCCTTACAGAAGGGCTAATGCTTTCTGTACCTTGCATCTACCTTAAGACCAAGTATACCAATTCGAAAAGTTCTGGCACTTGCGACATATGCTACAGGTTGTGGCTGTATCCTCGCCCGATGTAACTTGAAACACAGGTAGCTCCTGTCGATTGCCTGACTCCCATTCTCGAGCTCACGTAACTGGCTCTTTGCCCCCCAAGGCACACTCTCAATTGGACCACAATCCTCAGAGCCACTACTGAGAGGGGCCATGACATCATTCGTTCCATGCCATGGGCTCGTTTCACTGCTATGTGGCACAGTGTGCGTAAGTGTCTGGACAGCACTCGCAGATCATAGTGTGCATTTTCCAACTGCTGTGTGAGGTGTGCAGTTTGTCGATGCGGTTTCCCAGTTATTGGGCATATGCACGATGCTCACAAATTTCTTCACGCAAGTTCTTGGATGTGCTCATCGAAGGCATTTGTTCTTCTAATCGTTGCCTCTTTTCCCGCTGCTGTTTCAGTTTCTGCTGCATCGGTAACTGCTGCATCGGTATCTGCTGCAGCTTTTGTAGGCAATAGGCTCTCAGGTGCCCCCAGCTGTCCAAATGAACAACATTCCCGCCGTTTTGGGTGGGGGACGGCGAATCTCTGAAGCACATACCCTGGAAGCGATGTCCCTCTAAGCCAACTGCACCTTTTTCAACGTTTTCTCCGTGCTGTGTTCATCATCGTCTTCTTTCAGTATCACTGCCTTTACCGGACGTCGCGTGTGGGCTCCTGTCTTGCCGACTCCATCTCCAGTGCTCGGGCCAGGGCGTACTGCACGGTCTGGGTAGCAACCAAACGTACAGCCGCCGTACCTATATCGGCGATGACATCGATGAAGAAGCTGACTGCGATGATCTCGCGAGCCTCCTTGGAGCTCCCTCTCTGAGATAGTTGAGAGAGCCAAACAATGTTTTGCTTTATCTCCTGCAGTGTCTCCCCTGGTCGCTAGGTGCCACTTCGCAGTTGTGCTTGGTGGGCATGTCACAGGTACCGGTCGCCGAAATGTATCTCCAAACCCGAAATCAGTGTGGGGTATTCCAGTCGATGTTTCTCTGGCAGAGATTGCAGTATGCTGAGTGCAGGGCCTCTTAGTATAGCCGCGAGGTCGTAAGCCCTCTGTTCGGCTGTCAAGCCATTCAGGGTGGTGACTATTTGAAACTGGTGTTGTTACTCCCGCCAAAATGTCTAGCCAAGGTAAGGGGCGGGTATAATTGAAACCTGTTTATCCACTCTTGGCTGCGCGAAACCGAATGCTGCAGAGCTACTGACAATCCTCCGAGATTGCTAGGTTGGTTAAATTTTCCACTGCTTCCCCACTTTTATCGGCTGCTGATGTAATGGGGGATGAATAATGTTGCTGAAGACATTTCTGCCATTCCTTGTGCATCGCACCTATTTCCTGTTGCACTTTATTCTCGACACTGTCCATCCTTTCGTTTGCACTGTCCACTTTTTTACTTACACTAACAATATTCTTGTTCACACAGTCAACTCTTTCATTCATTAACTCGCTAATGTCTTCTATTCCTTGTCAATATTTTCCTTTACTGTGTCCATTTTTATGTCTACTATCTTAATGAAATTAGTTATCTAGCTATTTACATTCTCGTTTAAACTTACTATTACTGAAATAATTCGATTATTTACAGTATCATTAACACTCTCTTTCACAATACTAATCTTGTTATCAAGACTATTAATAGTTGCGCTCACTTGCCTACATTATCTCTCAACTGATGCTCGCAATGTTTCGACTTCTATAGACATTTTTCTGGTTAACTTCAACTGCGATGAATGTACAAACCATTCCTATTATTTTTTTCCTCCAAGTATTAAAATTTATTAATTATTTTAATGTCTGTAATTACTAACCCATTTCCTAACTTAATTAAAAGTTAAATGCCTACATCCCACTTCTGGAACCAGTGATACATTGCTCCTGAGGGGCGTATCCGAGTTCGTGAGGAATGGACGTCATTATAAAAATTAAATAAATAAATGTTATATTTAATTTATTCAAACGACTATTATTTACAGCATTAAATTATCTATATCTACTATTACTCTTTCTAAACATTTAGCACAAAATTTAATATATATTCCTACTCTAATTAACGTTCTTCTTAATGTTTCTTTTTTNCTCTTTCTAAACATTTAGCACAAAATTTAATATATATTCCTACTCTAATTAACGTTCTTCTTAATGTTTCTTTTTTAATATAGTCAGTTAACTCATTCTCATCATTAACCCATGTCCAGTATATGTGATGCCATAATTTGCAATGTTTTCACTCGCTCTTCTAGTCCAATNATTCTCATCATTAACCCATGTCCAGTATATGTGATGCCATAATTTGCAATGTTTTCACTCGCTCTTCTAGTCCAATTGTCCAGCCTGCCAGTCGTACACTTCACTGCCCTGATGTTCGCAGTGGCAGATTTTACTCCCGCTGGTCACTTCCGGCGCCACTCGTTACTCTTCGTCGCACAATGGTCCAGGCTCCCGAAGCTCATAAAAACTCTCGGCTCGGAGGCCTGTCGCACTTTTGTATCAGTCGCCCTGACCATCTGGAAGGTTCAACGCTCCCAGGTCGGAAATTCAGAGTATTATTCAGATAAATGAAGAAAGTTTATACCACCAAGGTCAGGAGCGCGCGAGACTCATATATCTTGGAAAGAGCTTGACAGTCTTTGAGTGACAACTTTATGTATACCAAAAAAAACAACGTTCCAAATACAAAATCCTCTATCTGCTAATGCACGAACGAATTAAAATGAATAATACCTTGGCTATTCTCATTGCATTGCTGACGCATATCAGACAAGTAGAAAATACGTGTATAAGAAAGAGTTTCTAGATTTATTAATACATTTTCTGTTACGTGGTCACAAAACAGCGGTCGTAAGTGTTGCAAACTAAAATTCGTGGTAAAGTAGTAATATGCTGGTGTTCAAAATGAAATGCACATTAAAACAGCTCATATCCAAATGAAATGCAACTACAAACATTGGGAGTTATTTTTACGTCACATCCCCACTCTCCATTCATTCCTTTTATACATGCTTGATATTAATTCCAAAAGCCTACAGAAATATTGCAGGGTATTATTGAATTCTTTTTAAAAATAATTTGACGAAATGTATTTTAAACTCGTGTCGTTTCGAACTAGTAATAGCAGAACAGTGAACTATTAAAAAGACGTGATCAAGAGGCAGGCTAACAGGCTGCTACCTGTTGAGGAACGCGCTCGGCTCACAACACGCCCTGCCACACCATCTGTTTGCTGGCTCCCGAAACACTATCAGCCAGAAAAAAAATTGCTTTCTTGTGTAAAATAACAAATTTACGACCATATACCAATGGTTGTGTTTTATCGCGAGTAATATATAATATTTAAAGTAACATGTATTTATGTTTACAGCAATTTTGATAACTAGTAAATTCTATTGGGCCGGTAATCGTTACGCCTACGTCCATGGCTTGTAAAGCCATGTTAATTTCTTCTCGCAAACTCATTTTCTACTGTATTAATAAAATGAAGAAAGTGGGATGCGTGTGGCTAATTTTTAAGCAATTCTTTCGTTATTCCACGCCACATATTTCGAACTCGAGTTATTTAGTATCAGTAATAGTAAAATGACTGCATTTCAAGAGTCGTTGAAGAGATTTTTGCCGAATAAAATGTCCAAAGTGTGATAAGAACTACAATTACGATATCGCGAATGTTAACCCAAATTCACTGTTTGTAATAAATAAAAAAAGAGTTAAAATTTAATCTTCTGTAAGGATTTCTATTTTTACTTTTACACTACAGAGCCAAAAAAACTGGTACACCGGCCAAAGTAAGGCCCCCGCGCACACGCAGAAGTGCCGCAAGACTACGTGGGATGGACTCGACTAACTCTCGACCTGTAGGGTGTCGCATTGTCCTGCTGGAACTGTCCAAGTCTGTCGTAATGCACAATGGACGTGAATGGGTGCAGGTGATCGGACAGGATGCTTACGTAGCTGTCACCTGTCAGNGTCTGTCGTAATGCACAATGGACGTGAATGGGTGCAGGTGATCGGACAGGATGCTTACGTAGCTGTCACCTGTCAGAGTAGTATCTAGACGTAACAGGGGTCCCATTTCACGCCAACTGCACACTCCCCATACCATGACATGACCTCCACCAGCTTGAACAGTCCCCTGTTGACTTGTAGAGTCCATGGATTCATGAGGATGTCTCCATACCAGTACACGTCCATCCACCCGATACAATTGGAAACGAGACTCGTCAGACTAAGCAAGATGTTTCCAGTCATCAACAGTCCAATGGCGGCGTTGGCAGGTCCAGGCGAGGCGTAAAGCTTTGTGTCGTGCAGTCAACAACGGTACACGAGTGGGTCTTCGGCTCCGACAGCCCCTATCAATGGGGGTCCGTTGATTGGTTCACACGCTGGCACTTGTTGATGCCCCAGGATTGAAATCTGCGCCAATTTGAGAAAGGGTTGCACATCTGTCACGTTTAATGATTCTCGTCAGTCGTCGTTTTTCCCATTCGTTCACGATATTTTTCAAGCCTCAGCGATATCGAAGATTTGATGTTTTACCGGATTACCGATATTCACGGTACACTCGTGAAATGGTCGTACTCGAAAATCCTAACTTTATCGCTTCCTCCGAGATGCTATATCCTATCTCTCGTGCGCCGATTATAACACCACGTTCACACTCACTTAAATCTTGATAACCTGCCATTGTAGCAGCAGTAACTGATCTAGCAACATTGCCAGACGCTTGTTGTCTTATATAGGTGCTGCGGACCGCATCTCGTTACTCTGATTGGTTCCATACCTCTGGTATTTGCATACGCACGCCTATACCAATGTTTTTGGTTCTCCAGAGTATAACTCACGAATTTGTTAAGACCGATTATTACATTCTATAAATGCCTTAAAAGTTGTTAAACATTACAGTTCAATGGTATGTGTATTAAGTGACATCTCTTGGGTCACTTGCGTGACCTTCGCACATTTCCGCTCACGCAAGTGATGCGAAGCAGCGAGCAAGTAACGGAATCTAAAAATACAGTATTGATTGTGAAAATTGCAAAACCCCAAAAGGATGGCCCGAATGAATCCAAATTTGGAGAATGTGTAGAATAGTGTACCAGCAATAAGTGACTACGATTGCAGAGAGAGATGTTGAACACCTAGGACCTGCAGTGCCTTCTCGTGTGTGACTGGAACAGTACGCGTTACGCTAAGCTCATTCAGTGAAGAGCCGTCAAACGAAGTGAGAGTAAGTGCCAGTATGCCTCGTCGATCACAGGGGGAGAATGATCGGTCACCGGGAAACAGGTTTGTCATGCTGTGAAATTTCGCCTAGTACAGGTCATGTTGTGATGACAGAGATGTGGGTGTGGCGTCACATAATAGAAGAGGGCCGTACGCAGCGACGAGCGGGTACTGTACCACGCAATGTGACCACAGCTCGGGATGACAGCCATATATTCGGTATGACCGTATATGACCGTACAGCCCCGTCCACAGTGTTGGCTCTACACTGGAGCACTGCAACATGTGTGGACCTGTCTACGTCGACGGTTCGACGCTGTCTGCTGCGGACTGGACTAGTGGCACGCATGCCATTGCGTCGGCTTCCATCGCACAGAAACGAAAAACGCCTTACAATGCGATGGGCACGTGAACGCCGTCGCTGACGTGTTGAGTGGCCATATTTAGTGTTTTTGGACGAATCCTGCTTGAACCTCTCCTAGAGTGATGGCCACTGATCCTACGTGTTGGATGATACCATTAGGACCGAAATCTGGCAGCCTGCTTTGTGGAGCGGCATAGCAGACAAACTACAAGCGAGATGGTTTGGGGTGCCATTGGATACAACAAGCGATCACGACTTCTGCGTGTTTAGGGCAATCTGAATAGTAACCGCTACATCAAGAAGGTTTTAGAGTCCGAGGTATTGCCCCTCCTTCAGGTGACTCCACGTGCCATATTTCAGTAAGACAATGCCCGACCTCATGTGGCGAGGAATGTGCAAGGCTTCTTCAATGAACGACGTGTACCACTGCTTCGCTGGCCTGCACGCTCGACTGACTTGTCGCCTATTGATCGTGTCTGGGTTATAGTGGCTTGGCGACTTGTTCGTCACGGAACTTCAGTAAACAATGTTGATGCTTTGTGGATTCGCATACAAACCGCGTGATGGGAGGCTCCCGAGGAACATATCCAGGTCCACTTTGATTCCATGCCCTGACGTTTAGGGTCTCTGATTGCAGCACTTGGGGGTTTCACACGACACTGAATTCTCAAGGACAGAGATAATGTACAATTCTGTAATTCTAATTAATTTTGTATGTTCATGTACCTA
This sequence comes from Clitarchus hookeri, assembly GCA_002778355.1. Taxonomy (NCBI): domain Eukaryota; kingdom Metazoa; phylum Arthropoda; class Insecta; order Phasmatodea; family Phasmatidae; genus Clitarchus; species Clitarchus hookeri. The sequence goes on along the minus strand of NQII01000824.1, from coordinate 223,507 downwards.
ATCTGTGGTATAAAGTTCATTTCAATCACATGTATCGTTCTTGGCGTTGCATTTTTCATAAACGTTAGTGTATAATAAAAACTGTATCCGGTCATATTAAGGTACACCTAATGTGCTTTAATACTTTCCTTCTTTCGTGTTTTCTTTCACGGGAAAACAACGAAATACTTCTGTTAGGAATTATTTACTATATATTTTCTTTAATTTTTTATATATTAAAATGTAAGTATGTTAAACATTTACACGATATTTTTCTTAATTTCGGTACACAATGTGAAATAAATGTATATTAATCTTATACTACATATTTTTCTTAATTTTTTTACTTAGTGAAATGCATTTGTGTTTTAAAACCAATAAATACTAGCAATACGAAAGCATAAAGTCCCCTGTAATTCGACATTCACAATGTTTTATTTGAAAAAATGTCTTTGGTTTTTTTTGTGACTGTAGAAGAAACATGACTTTTAAAAGCTGGCCGCAGTATCTTTTAATTACTTGTTATACGTAGGTTTATGGTAATACAAATTGTCATTTTAATAAATTGACATTAAGGATTTGCACATATACAGTTACATAAAGCCTTTGGATTTAAAATAAAAAGTTGGTTAAATAATACAGTTTAAACCAAAAGTCGTTTATTTTGTAAAAATAACGCAAACAGTCAGGTGGTTAAAAAAAAAAATATGAACTATTTTCACTTTTTATCATAATGATTACAGAATATTTAAGCATACGTAACTACTAACAAAACAATCATTTTCTGTTTCAACATTTGAATACTGTTTGCGGAGTTAAACTCTGTTTTTCGTCACTGCGGACTACTTTTACGTATATTTACTGTATAATTCCCCACAATTTTTAACAGTGTGTTTGGAACAAAGGATTCACTTATGTCGTACAATCTGGACTGCAGGTGTTGTAATATGTTGATAACACATTTTACCACAACCTAAATTAATATTTTTCTTCCTCGACTTCGAGAATATGTTGGTATCCATTTATAATTTATTTACGATTTAAAATGAATCATTTTAATTATTTACAAAATGTTTGTTTAACAATTAAGACATGGAACAACTAACTCTCTAGCTTTACGNCTTTACTAACTTGACTGAGTGTATGACAGTCAGTGTGCTTATTGAAATATGTTCAGATAGAGATGGTGGCCTTTTTCAAAGGTTTATTTCAAAAGTGCTAAACTTAGTGTGAACAGCCTATATCACGATTAAATTTAGTTTATGATGGTGAAAGCCGCGGGAAGTATTGGTGCCACGAGGTGAATTTTGTTGGCAGGTGTCGTGGATCCGCAAGAGGGACATCCACATCCTGACGTCGAACATCTTCACGTACACCGGGGATGGTCGGTTCGGCGTTATCCACCCCGAGGGCTCTGACGAGTGGAATCTGCGGGTGGAGTACGTGCAAACCAGAGACGCCGGCATCTACGAGTGCCAAGTGAACACCGAGCCTAAGATCAACATGGCCATCATGCTCAACGTCGAAGGTACGTCCACACTGCGTGACGCCCGTCAACTCTTCTACAAACGCTTCACTCGTTATAGGAGGATGATCTTAAATATGCAGGAAGTAACCGGAGAGTGATTGTTTACCCCAAAATAACTCTAAATGCCCCTATGAACATACGTCCTGAAGTAAATAGTTTCCAAGTTACAGACGGTCCAATGTTGTAATGGATACATTCTTAATAGTCATTGTGTTCAATTAGCTGTAGCCATATCTGTGTATCAACTGTTATACGTCTCTGTAAAATAAGTGCTCAAAATATTCACCTTGTGCCTGAATACATGCCTGAGCATACTGCATCATTGATTGTCTGATATGCTGGAATACTCCAGGAATTGCGCGTATCTGCCGGAAACCTTGTTCCACTCGCTGGCGAAGCACTGCAATGTCCGGAAATGAAGTTACATAAACAATAACCTTGAAATGTCCCCATAGGTGATAGGAGATTCGGGGTTCTAAGCGCATGGTATTCGACGTTAGTCGGCTGTCAATAGTGCAATGGGACAGGTAGTAACACACACACCATTCAAATTGATAACATAACAGGCACACCTCGTAAAATATCGACTATTATCAATACATGTGATACAATCCTGAAAGCTCTGTAACACAGAAACTATCGACTTTAGGACATTTGTTCAAAGAGATTTTTGTGTGGTTTTAAGGCGCACTATCCACTTCCTGATTACTTCCCACATATTTGCGAACACAATTTATATTTGTGTGAATGTCGGAACATTCTGTTGCTGTATGATTAATTTCAGCTGTAGTTTTAAACCGGAAGCAGTTTTGCAGATCGTTGTTTTCTTTATTACTAACAGTAACTCCAACACATTTTTGTAACTCAAGTGACATGAGAGAGTTGTTAAAATAATTTTCTGGCCTGCAAATATACGCCACAATTAATCCGTAAAAATTACGTGTACCTAAGAAGGAAAATTATACATTACATTATTTCTTACACTTCCAGTATACAGTGAAGTAACAGTATAAGTAATGAAAACGACTTGGGATATTCTACCTTTTCAACTGACGTCATTAAAGAGTAACATAAATAAATTCCTTTTCAGTAGGCCTTTATTTAGGTTGTCAAACTGCTGTAACGTAAAATAAGGTTATTATGAAATGCATCTCTTTGAATTACTTATTCAACGCAGTACTGAAAACTTTATGTATATGATTAAGTAGCCGTAGGGTAAATATTGCCAATTAACTATAACATATGTTATGAATAACAGTATATCTGAGTTTTATTATTATAGTGTCCTTTAGATATTTTTCTGCACATTAAAATGTAGTGTGACCGAAATATCAAGAAAATGTGGTAAAATATTTTTTAACTATACATTTACCACAATACTGCATGCCTTTCTGATCTACCGAAGGATAAAACAGCCTTTTTGTGTACGACCAAAATCGTGCTGAAACAATATAAAGAAAATGTCCCAAAGATATGCTTTAGTGGTCAAAGATTATGGTTAATAAAACAAAAGAGCAACTACGTCGCCACTCTGTCGTTTTTTGGGCAAAGATCATGTCATTACGTTTTTCAGTTACATAGAATCACTCTTCCAAATCCCTCTGCCAGAAATAGCCATATTTCTCCAAATTTTATAATATATTATACATAAAAAATTACGAAATATAGCCTACATTTATTTTTCTCGTACTCTCACTAAAATTTAAAGGAACATACACGTTGGGGTCGCGAAAGTTATGTTAGTGCTACTCTTGATTACATACGTCAAATGTAGATGTTGTCGTCAGACATAAAAATAATTAATTATAACCTCGCTGGAGGAATTAAATCGGTAATTACAGAATAAACAGCCAAAATCGAATTAAACATTAAAAGGGGACGAAAAACACGAGTATTCAAACTAAAGAGGACAGTATATTAAGTATTTACGATAACATGGAAGTTGCAATAGTGACAATGCAGATGAAGCATGAGGTATTTTCTTTGATTACTCGTATTGTAGTTTCATATTTTTCTGCTAATCTCAAAAACTACAGAGCCATTCGCTTATTCGCGTTTTCTGTCCACGATCATTCATTTATTTTCTTGTCGTTTGTTACACTCTTAATTGATGCCTGGCCTCGGTTTATGTAATAAGATAAAGTGCCTAAAACATAACGTTTGTATGATGGCGCCATTAAGATTTTCCTTCTGATGTGGTTCAAGCTAATCAACTGTTGTTATATATAAGGAAAAGACGTACAAAATAGAAATTTGTCACCTTCTTCCTCCTAATGTGCTGTTTTCAAGTAACTTTTTGTTGGTCCATTTCTGACAGATTAGGTCTGAATGCTTAGTTATCAGTCAGTAAAATTGTTTCAAGGACACTGACTTTGTTATTACATGTGGGCTTGCCACAATGCGGGACACCGATACTCCTCCGCAGTGTGTTGGTCGAGAGGATAGCTCCTGATAGTAACGTCCCATATAATAGTTGCTTCCTTAAGATTGACTAGAACAGCACGTACATTTCCATGGCGGAAGGTTCAGCAAGTAGATCCTGGTCTGTGGCAATGAACTGCTCAACGAAGGCTGCAATACAGTATACTGCGCACCGGATATCTGCGAGCTTCACCAATGTCACATGGTTTGCGCGGAGAGGGGGGTGTACTGCGACTACTGGTATCCATTGTGCAGTGAGCAAGAGGTGAGGGTAGGGTTCAACCAAATGGATCACAGTTGTAAATAATTTAAATAATAGCACAACACTTTAATCGTGGCGACATCTTCCCTCGCGCACACGCCGTGAGATTCTCAAGGGCACACAAGACCGACACACTGCAGAGGAGTCTCGGCGTCCCACATTGTGGCAAGCCTACGTTGAATACCTTCCACCGGCCAGGGTGCATAGCAGCAGTCCATGTTTTTACTGTTTTCACAACACATATATTCTCTAAACTGGAGTTTCATAGGATATGTTGCATTAAAAAGGTCTTACAATTTTGATTTAATTATTTCAGTTGTGAAGTCAGCATGATCTTTATCTAGACTTTGATATATTTAATTCCCGAAACTTTTCATTTGAGTATGGTGATATTCATCTATGTCCATTACAACTACACACCCTAGGGTAAAATTTTGTGACAAGATTATCAATAGCCCATTTTTCGTAACTGTTTATTTTAATACTGATGTCTTGCTGCCCTCTGGCACTTCCATTTTCTTAGAGCATTACAAACGCAACGATAATCAAACATAGTTCCTTCTGAGACTAGTACAAATTAAAAACATAATAATATACATTTCCAATATTTATTTTGTACATAAGAATATAAAATTATATTTTTAACCGTTCTTATTATTTCCGGGTTTCATTTTTGCATCATTTAAAACTCGGCAGTAACTAATGTGTTTATAGCAAAATGTGATTTTTAAATTAAAGTAAACGTTGCTCTTATGATAATGCAAACAAAGTTATATCAACATAGTTTTTATTGTTGCATTAAAAAAATTAATGTGGTGGTTAATTGGTGTTCAACTGCTGTTCCCAATATATTAAAGAGTTTGTAAATAACTTTGGATATTTCAGACTTTGTTTTTCACCTTTTTTTAAGCTATTAGAGCCATTTATTTTTAATATTTGAATATAAACCTTTCTAACTGAAATAAGCACATGCTTACACAGAAGCATTGTACTTCGTAAACCAATCCGCTTTCAAGCTTTCGAACAAACTGAAAAGTTTGTATTTTCCAGCCACTTTATACGAAGCATTCTGTGACCGCGATCTCGTATTTTCTCCTTCTCGTTGGTAGGGGCGTTGGCAACCGTCGTTTGGTCTCGCGGATATATGCCACGGAGTGTAGCTACATCAGTTAGTTCGCAGTGTCTGCTGCCTGCCCTTCTTCTCAATCTCCGACTGTCCTGTAAACCTCGCTGGCAGTTAACGTGTTCATTACTTTATTCGCTGACACGGCGGGTTGTGGTCCTTAGTCAGTCAAGTTCCCTGTCGCCCAGTCGTAATACCAAGAGTTTCTCCTCTGCCGTTACTGCCCCGGAGAGTCCGATGTAAGCGACCCGAACACACACGTCCTTGTGCTTCCTACACGAAGTGCCCCCCGCATCTTTCCAAACGCATTTTCTCTCATAATTATTCCACAAATATAGTCTTGTCTTGACCCTCGGCCACGGCACATCTATCGTTAAAGCAGCCCTTCACTTTTTCCGTTATAAGGAAAACTATTGTATATAATATTCATTAAATAATTCTCTACTTTTATTTTTACTGCTCCACTTCTCAAAACAAATATGTTCAGTTAATGTAAGGCTCTGTATAAGAACCTGAGTACAGTGGTACTTTTATTTTTGTAAAATGCCCATCGAAAATTATTTATTTAAAATTTGGATCTCTTTAGTACCTTGTTTTGCACAAATAATTTACATGAATTTATCAAATATGTGAGTAGTCATACTCATGTGTGTTGGTAACTCAATTAACGTAGGAAGTTAAAAAAATATTAATAGTGATATTAAAAAGTTTTTATTGATAGTTTGTTTACCATATTTTTTTTAAAATTCTTTTATAAAATTGATATTTACAGAAGCTATTTTGGAACCAACTTATTTTTGGAATATACCGAAAATTCGTTAAGCAAAGTTTGAGTTGTTAAAGGAAAAATCTAAGGTATACAAACAGATACTTAGATTTCACAGATCTTTTTTGATGGAAAGAAAATCCTACATTTGACATAAAAACCTACCTCAACGTAATCGCCTGAAATATTATAGTTATTGGCGTGACTGTTGTTTGGGACTGAGGGTTATTTTGTGATTTAACTACTTTTCATCGACCACTTTTCTGTGCCACTTAACACATTCTAAAATTGACATTATTGCTCGATAAGGTTCTCTAAAATCAAACTTATAGTATTTATTTATTTAAGAGAATTTTAGAAGTAAAATTAATGAATACCATTTTATAGTTCTTTACTCTAACTGTTACTGTATAAATATTAGAGTATCGTAAACCAGTGACAGATTTGGACCACATTAAACGAAAATTTTATATGTTTGTCATAATAAGGCATATAAAATTGACAATATGAATGTCGCTTAGAGAGATCTTAAACTTCAATAATAATGAAAGAAACAACGATAGACTACTAAATAAAATACAGAATAGTCTACAATAAATTTCAAAAAAAAAATGAAAAAACCATCTTAAAACACAACTATTAAAATGGCTCAAAATCTCTAACAAAATAAAAAACAAACAAACAATCAAGACAGTAAAAAAAAGTTGTACTTTTCTATTTACATACATCGTCAGAAAAATTGTACCAATAAGGAAGTATCGCATTGAAAGCTATTCGGAAGTAAGGCAAGTCACTAAGAACTAGAAATGACTACGAACTGAAACTGCCATGTGCTATATTTAATGCCCTACCCATAGCATACAATACGTTTGTAAGTATGGCGTGAGGCTGCCATGTTTGTAAACACATCCCGCCATACGTCGAGCATGGAGTTGTAGAGTTCCCTAATGGTGTCCTGCGATAATTCACCCCATGGAGATTTAGTATTCGCTCGCAGTTCCTGCAGATTTTGCGGCAGGGGCGGAGTCGCGATACAGCGGCAAATAGCATCTCACTCATTTTCAACTAGGGACAGGTATATCGATAAGGCTGGTCACAACAGAGTATGCGTTGTTTCAAATCACGCTATTGAGACAACAACAGTATACGGACGAGCGTTGTTCCTCTTGGAACAGAGAACTTGCATGCGAGTTCACAAACGGCGGAGCACCTGTTCGCAGGACCTTATGAACGTACCGTGTGGTTGTCAAAGTGTCAGAAATGAGGACTAACGGTGATCGGGAATCGAAAGAAATTTCACCCCACACGACACCAGGCTATCTGGACGTGCGAAAACAAATAATTAATCTTGGCGTTGCCCACGGTGCGTGCACACACGGATCCATAGCAGTAGGTCACTAGACCATTGCTTTCTATGGCAATACGGATGCAATGTTTAGGATAATCATCGTAGAGGTCTGCGTGCATGTAGTCATTCGCCCTTCAGCCGTTTGCCAACAGTGCTCGCACTCACAAGATGCTACAAGGTGGGCATCACTGCTCGTTGAATGTCCGCAATCGTGGCGGTTAAGGCACTTCGTGCATGTCGTACAACATGCCGGTGTGAATCGTGGTGGTCTCGTATATCCTGCGTGTCCTCTGCGCGTGCCTTCCTCTATATACTGGCGCCAATAGCATGCTGCGGCTATATCTGCACGCCCGGTGGTTCGACGCTCAGCAAAGCGAAATGAACAACCCTCTTCGAAGTTCTGTCGAACTCGTCTCCGAGTGATACTACCATTTAACAGAATGCTACCGACCCAACATCGCGAGTCAAAATTAAAAGAATGCACCCTTGGACGATCGTATATATTCTGGTAGGTACAGTGATAAGGCCTACCCTTGCTGAAGTCACTTGTGCGGCCGAGCGTGAAACATGACTTATCATCTGCATGTCTCACATTGTCACATCTGACACACCACGTTTCGTTCAGGCAGATTGCCACATGTCAGTGCAACAAAATTTTTGACGATGAGGTTATTTTATTATGATGATGACATTCAACTAGATAATACAGTTTGATTATCAAGTACATATTTTTATACTGAATATGTATTTTTGTATAAATAATAGCTAACAATAGATCCCCACTGCTGTAAAATATATTTTCTACTATTATCTATAATTTTTCCAATCTGTAGTAAATGACGTTCGTTCAAGTACTTCGCGAAGGAAAGTAACATTTGGAGCTAAGTGTAGATAATAAGTATTGCCTAGTATAAATACTTTTGAACTGAAGCGGTAAACTAGTTTTTTTCAAAATTAGAAAATGTGTACCATCGTGGTTTAACCGTTCAGCCTGATCTGCAACTAGATTGTTATAATCAATAGTTCATCGTAGTATATTAACAACCAGTAGAGATTTTCCATCAACTTGTCGTTTTGTGATTTCAGATGTCCCCTCACTTCTTCCTTGTCCCCATCAACATTGATATCTAAGAATTCTAAAGCCTTTGTTCCGTTTCCCGTTCTGCGTCCCTTTCTCGGCCTCTTCTCGGTCGTTTGTCTAAAACAGGAAATAATCTCAAGTAAGCTCATTTGTTATGAGGAGCTGATTGCATTTCCATTTTCTTTCCTTAATTTTAATCCCGGGCTTTATTCTTATCTATCTCTGCTGCTGTCTCGCGCTTTGTCGTCGCGGCGCTTCCTAGTCTATCTCATTATTCTTTTGTCATGCTATTCCCCCACTCCAGCCCTTAACTCGCGCGCACATTTCTCATCGAGAAACAAGAAGGAAGCTTGATTTAAGAGTTTCATCCTTGCGTTGTTTTCGCATCGAGCTCACTTGCCAACCAGCCATCTTAACGATCATGAGACGCCTAGTAACAAACAACAAAACTCGTCCTAGTTTCTTAAACAAGTATAGCTGTTTAGGTTAAAAATAATACTACTGATTTAATATATGCCTGTGAAAAATTATACATTAAATTTGTTGTATGTGTTCCAGGCGTCTGGAAGGCGAACACATGAGTATAACGCTTTGGAACCTGGCTTAGAGTATGTATTTAATAACCTTTACGGTTTTTAGCCAACGTTCCGAACAGAATTTCACCAAACTCGCTACATAACTAGTACTTAGTAAGGACCCTTGATTGTTATTTTTTCGAACATTCCGGCACTTACTTTCAAATTGGCGACAATTTTAATATTTTAGATGACATGTCATATCTCGGGAACCAGCCATTCAACCGATTTAAACCAAATGTTGTATGCTGGCACAGGGAGCATTAAATTTTGATATGAATAATGAGGCTTATCCGCCATTTTCTAAAATAGCACAAAATAAAATATATGTATTTTACATTATATCTTGAAACCGTCAACATAATTTTCACCCAAACTGGCATGTAAGTAATACTATAACCGTCAAAGTATTCGTCAATAATTAAACTTCATTAGGTACTTACTTTCAAATGGTGGCCACACCAATTTGTTAGGTTTACTTGGTATATCTGCTATATAATTTAACAAATTTCAACCAAATTTTATGTTATTAACATATTTATTACAAGCATCATAAATGCAAGCACACATCCACTTTCGTTCGCCATTTTTCAAGATAACACGACATGAATAAATACAGTTTTTGTGTCATTTCTCGGTAAATAATTAACCTATTCCTACCAAATTAAGCAAACATGTAGTACTGGGGCAGATGATGTAAAATTGTGTGTTTCAAATATGTCTATGTCTTACTCTCAAAATGGCGACCATATAGACATATTAGCTAAGTATATGATATTGTCGAAACCATGTATAATCAATTCCATCTTAATTTTGTATGCTGGCAGTATATATTACAACTATCAAATGGGTCTACACCAAGCATCATTTGTCCGCAATTTTGTAAGACATGCCACATGAAAAATAAAGTTTTTATGTAATATCTTGGGAAATAATTAATATATTCCTCCAAATATGGCAAACAATTTGCTCTGCAGCAGGTGGTGTAAACTGCGATGTTCTAAGATGGTAAGGCATGTATTTTCAAAATGGTGGCTATACAAACTTATTAGAGTATTGTTTTTATTAACGAAACAAATTCCAACATAACTTTGTATGCTGGCAGCGTCATTTATAACCATAAAATTTCTCCATATAGTGCCTTATTTCTCTGCCATTTTGTAATTTATCTTCATAATAAAAATTAAGTTTTTATGTCATTTCTCGGGAAACAATCCACCCATTCTTACTATTTTGGCGAAGGAGTTGTATTGTGGTAGGACAAATAACCATATATACTTTTAAGTATGATATACACTTATTTTCAGAATGGCGGCTATAATATAATTTTAGCTTAGTGTGCTATATCTACGAAAGTACGTAATTGGTTTCAGCTCTACTTTGTACACTGGCTGTATACCTATCATCATCAAATGTGCTAATACATAACTTTTTTTTCCCTCCATTTATAACGATCGTCACATGAAAAATATTGATGCTTTATGCCATATCTCAAGGAAAAATCAACCGATTATCAAAAAATTCTTCACGCAAGTAGCGCTATGGTTGGTCATGGAAACTTACGGGTTTTAAGTGTCGCAGTTACTTATTTTCAAAGTGACGGCCATGTAAATGTATTAGGTTTGTAAACCTGATCATTCGAAAAATTAGACTGATTAAATTTGAAACTGATGTTCGAATTCGACCTTCGTAATGCAGTCGAATACACACTAACTTTTGGTATGAGTATTTCTGGGTTCGAGTCTCATGTAAGGCACGTGTGTATTTGCAACTGAGTCGTGCAGCCTATACTGAAAGTTCTAGGTGAACGGATGTCAGAAGGAATATGAGAAAACCGAGGTGGAACGGCATAACATGAGACATATCTCCGTCAGAGCGCCAGGTGAAATGTCAGAAGGAATATGAGAAAACCGAGGTGGAACGGCATAACATGAGACATATCTCCGTCAGAGCGCCAGGTGAAATGTCAGAAGGAATATGAGAAAACCGAGGTGGAACGGCATAACATGAGACATATCTCCGTCAGAGCGCCAGGTGAAATGTCAGAAGGAATATGAGAAAACCGAGGTGGAACGGCATAACATGAGACATATCTCCGTCAGAGCGCCAGGTGAAATGTCAGAAGGAATATGAGAAAACCGAGGTGGAACGGCATAACATGAGACATATCTCCGTCAGAGCGCCAGGTGAAATGTCAGAAGGAATATGAGAAAACCGAGGTGGAACGGCATAACATGAGACATATCTCCGTCAGAGCGCCAGGTGAAATGTCAGAAGGAATATGAGAAAACCGAGGTGGAACGGCATAACATGAGACATATCTCCGTCAGAGCGCCAGGTGAAATGTCAGAAGGAATATGAGAAAACCGAGGTGGAACGGCATAACATGAGACATATCTCCGTCAGAGCGCCAGGTGAAATGTCAGAAGGAATATGAGAAAACCGAGGTGGAATGTTTGAGCATGAGAAACGTTTCCGTCAGGGCTCTAGGTTAGAAGGATCTGTGTCACCGGGACACATATTTTCCTGTTGAGCACATAACGACGACGTCCAGGACGGCGCGTTCCGCTGTTAGTGTTGTACTCTGAATGCAATGGTATCGTTTCAGTCGGTTTTTAAGGAAGTTGTTTGCTATTCTGTTGTACTGGCCAGGACAGTCTGGTATTGTATAGCATCATTTACCACATAGCGTACAGTCCCGGTGTTTATGTAATATATATAATTACAATGGTTTACAAGTAGTGTATTTTTCCCTTAGATGTTTTATATATGTTTGCTTCAATGCGTAGTAGTGTTGACGTGATCGTACCTGTGCTTCTCAGCTTCGTAAAAGTTTGTTTTTATTTAGAAATTTTTTTTTTCGACTAACGCGAGGTATAGTACACAGTGCTCGTGCAATATACAAAGGTATTTAAAAGGTTATAACTATTTGCATTAATACTTTTTATATCTGTTTGCATCAGCACACTACCTTGAAAACATCCTAGGTATATGAGTTAGTAGACGGATTTTATTACATGTTGTACACATGTGAGAAGGAATTCTTTAGGCATCTATGGTAGCTCGGTATCTGAGTGATGCGAGTGATTTAATCTTTCTGTTAATTGTAATATCTAATAAAATTATCTGATCACTATAACAACTTTCTATTGTTTACACAATGTCTCACACTTCACAGAAGAAATTTCTTCGTCTATCATAACGTAGAGTACATGAAGGTCACACACACATACATTTGCCGGCAAATGAGAATAACTATTTACTTATATATACATATATATACATCTGTTGGTCTTAGAGCGTAGCAGTGTTGCATCTCTCTTGCGCGACTAATGGTATATATGCTTGTTGTTTCGTATGTGCTTACGATTCTGGTAATATATAAATATAAATAATACATATTCAAAATAAGTACTCATAATTATAAATATTATTTAAAACATGATAATTTGATAGTTTGTAGTTGATAACTGAATTCCTCTCGTAAAGGAAAGTACAATGTGTGTGGCACACTAGAGTCTGATACAACTTTCTAAAGTGTTCTGGGTCATCTCCTCTTTGCTTGTCAAGACATGCACGGTATTCGCGCTGGCCGTCGGCTTACTGCGGAAGGTCCTACATATTACCATGATGTTAATTGAGTGCTCGAAGTCGGTCGGGTCGTACGTGTTCCTCTGCAAGCGTTGTGACTGTTGGTTGTTCACTAGATGCGAGGGTTTCGTTTCAATCAAGACGGTCTGGTATTGTATAACATCGTTTAACAAACTGCGTACAGTACACGACGTCTGGGTAATACGCAGTTGTGTTGGTTAGTAAAAGGTTATAACATTTTCCCTTTACATTATTGTTTTTTTAAATATCTATTTGCATAATTGTGTAGTAGTGATGTCTCTCTTGCGCGACTAATGGTTTAAATGTATGTTCTTTGGTGACAAACAAAGGAAAGCCTCCAATTCTTGTCTTATAATGCATATCGTAATTGTATTGTATTAATTTTTTGTTTTTGGTACTTGTGATCATTCGTTCTTTCTCATGTCAAAGTGCATTCTGGCTTTTTACTAATCTTCTAGGTATGATTTCAACATCGATATAACTATTATGGACTGTAATTCCACCGGAGTTTTTATAAGTATTCTTAGGTCATACTTGACACTTGTGACCTTTTTTGTTGATGGGGATTATGTTTATTTTTCAAATGTGTTGTATGTATCTTAAATAGTTTTAAAAATTACGGGCAACAATGTCTATACATATGCTTAGGGAATGGCATATTTCACCATGCTGTAATTTTCGTTGTCGTGGGTGATGCCAATATTACGAATTTGGTAGATCTATCTGAATCAGATCGGAAATTACATTCAACTATGCTTTCAAGTACGCATAGAGTATGTTTCACCCTATGAACATTTTCGTGGTCGGAGGCGATGTCCATGTCATGAATTTGGTAGCTGTATCTTTAATGGCTCGGAAATTACGTTCAACTATGCTTAGGATATATTTCACCCTGCGGTCATTTTCGTTGTCGGAGGTGATGTCTGATGTATATGTTACGAATTTGGCGACACAATCTTAAACGGTACGGAAATTACTACTTACTATGCTTAAAGTATGCTTAGGGTATATTTCACCATGTGGTCATTTTCCTTGTCGTAGGCGATGTCTATGATATGAATTTAATATCTGTATCTTAAACGGTTCGGAACTTATGATCAACTACGCTTATAAAAGTAAGCTTAATACATAAATTACCATGCAGTCATTTTAGCTATCAGGGTTGATACATATGTTATGAATTTGATAGCTGTATCTAAAACAGGTCGGAAATTACGTCCAACTATGTTTATAAGTATGCATAGGTAATGAATGAATCTGTGATATTTTTCGTTGTCGGGGATGACGTCTATGTTATGAATTTGATGACTGTATCTTAAACGGACGAAAAATCACCACCAACTATGCTTATAAGTTCACATAGGGCATAAATGACCATGCAGTTATTTTCGTTGTTGGGAGTGATGCATATGTTATGAATTCGGTGTATATATCTTAAACATTTCGGAAATTACAGCCAACTGTGCTTGTAAGTTCGCATAGAGCATAAATGACCATGCAGGCATTTTCGTTGTCGGGAGTGATGTCTATGCTGTGATTTCGGTGACTTTGTCTTAAACGGTTCGGAAATTATGGTCAACTATGCCTATAGGGCATAAATGACTGTGATAATTTTAGTTGTCAGGGTGATGCCTATGTAATGCATTTGGTGGTTATATCTTAAATGGTTCGGGAATTATGACCTACTGTGCTTATAATTACATATAGGGCATAAATGACTCTGTGATTGTTGGGGGGTGATGTCTATGTAACGAATTTAGCGACCATATCTTCAACGGGTTGGAAATTATGGTCAACTATGCTTATACGATGTGAGAAGTTGTATCACAGGGGGCAATGAACACGAATATTCTTCAGCTAATATGAATGGTAACGGGCTTCTCAGTTTCAAGAGCCACACCTAGCTAATTAGAGACGAGATCCTTTCGAGAGCCTCACGTAGCCCATCAGAGACGAGAGCCTTGCGTACCTGTTTGCTCATTCCGGCTGACATTGTGTAATTCTGAGCAGAGTCCTGCGTCATTGTGCAAACTATCCGGATTGTGCATGATATATTTTTTTGGAGAAAATTTTGAAAAATTTTGAGGGTAATTCGGGAAATTTTGAGGGATATTCTGGCATATTTTAACATTTTGGGGAGAAAAGAGAAATTTTGAAAAATAAAAAGGGGAAAATGGGGAAATGACGTCATCCAAGATGGCCACCGCTCGTCCAGCATCCTGACTCTGACTCCGTTGTCCCAGAATGTACAATTGCTAACTACTGGCAACACTCATAACCCACATCACTAGCGGCGGAACGCACCCACACTGTCCGAAATTGTGTGATCAACTAGCATCTCGAGAATCTGAAAGAAAGTTATGTGGACTACTGACAATGAAGGGACTGTGCAGGTCTCAACGAGTCGAAGGGATGGTACGTACACTAGTCGAAACACGAGTCAGGCTCCAGGGTGCCATCAAGCCGAATCACTAATGCACTTCCTTAACGAGAGGAATTCAGCTATACAAGGCAAAGTAAAATTAAGTTATTTCATTTTAAATACTTTATACACGTACATGTATTTAAGGACGAAGAAAAACATGTGAACACTCACAGAAAACCCATTTGCCCCTCCACCCCTTCGCCGTTCACAATGAGCAAGAAGGAGCTGTGCAACAACAGTACATGTGAGGACATTAGCAACAGCCACTGTTGCCACTGCCAGGACGACTAAATTGGTTCTCATTGCCAGGAGGAGATCAACAAGTGCGTGAGCATACCCCGTTGCTTTTTTTATGGATGAGGAAAAAACATGCGAACACTCTGAGAAAACCCATGCAGGCAACAGCAAGAACTGTGATGACTTGCGACCTTGATCTTGGACATTATTTCGGAAGGCTATTTTGACTAGGGATGAAGGCGGAAAAAAATCTACATATTTATTATAAAACAATCATGAGAATACACTGAGAAAATCCATTTGTCTCACTCACTACAGCAGGAACCATGACAAGCAGTTATGACCTTGACCTTGGATGACATCATGTGATCTTGACATTATCCCGACCTTGTATGGTGTCATGCGACCTTGACCACCATCTCAAACAAAATATACCGCTTAAAAACNACATATTTATTATAAAACAATCATGAGAATACACTGAGAAAATCCATTTGTCTCACTCACTACAGCAGGAACCATGAGAAGCAGTTATGACCTTGACCTTGGATGACATCATGTGATCTTGACATTATCACGACCTTGTATGGTGTCATGCGACCTTGACCACCATCTCAAACAAAATATACCGCTTAAAAACAAAAAAAAGGAATCGCAATTTTTTTAGAAAAGATGGTAACATGTCCCTGTCTTCAGCTTCGTCGAAGTCGAAGCCGCCAAGGTCTTATAATTGTTTCTGTGTTTTAAAATATTATAAATAAAAATTTATTCTTATTTGTTTTAAGCGATAGATTTTGTGCAATTTAAATTTTACAACATTGTGCAACTTTATTTTGGTTTTAAGCGAAAATTTTGTTCAATATGGTGGCCAAATGTCAAGGTCGTATGATGTCATCCAAGGTCAGGATACGGTTGAGGTCACAAGACGTCATCCAAGGTCAAGGTCAAGGTTGCTTGTTGTCATAGTTCCTGCTGTTTTGAGTAGCCAAACAGATTTTCTCAGAATGTTCCCATGACTGTTTTAGAACCAAAATATAGGTTTTTACCCCATTCATCCCCAGCGTATATGTCGTCCGACAAAGTGGTCAAAGGTCAAATAAGGTGAGATTGTAAGACATAACGATTTCTCCTATTGCGAACGGGGGCAAATAGATTTTCTCAGGTTGTTCGCATATTTTTCTCAATCTTTAAAAATATGTACACATATGTAGTGTTTAAAACGAAATAAGTTTTTCGCCTTACCTTGTAAAACTGAAATCCTCTAGTTAAGGGAAGTGCATGAGTGACTCGGCTAGTCTGCCACCCTGGAGCCAGTCAATGCACTAATGCAGTAGTCACGGCTGTATGAACCCTGTTAGTTGATCACACAATGTCGGACAGGGGCGTGTGTTCCACCGCTAGTGATGCGGGTGGTAAGTGTTTGATGTAATATGAATTTGACGGTTTCGTTTCGATCGGTTTGTAAGGAAATCGTTTGCTATTCCGGTGTACTGACGAGGAAGGTCTGCTTTTGACTAGCATCAACTAAAGCAGCGTACAGCACCCGATGCTTGTGCAATATGAGCAAGTTGATACGTGCTTGTTACTAGTTTCCTTTACATTTAATTTTTTATATCTGCTTGCATCGGCATGAAGCAGTGTGGACCTTGTCGCTCCCCCTGCTTCACGACCGTCATCGTATTTTATTTTACTGTAATGTGAAGTACGTTGCTCTATGCTCGCTCATAATGTGTTGGTTGTTAGTGAAGTTCGTATGCATCTGTACAGTTGTGTAGCTCGACCGGAGGGTGTAAGTGGGGAAAATAGTTTGCTATTGTGCTGTACAAACCAAGGCTACCACGTCAGTTTTCAGACGCATGGTCTTGTCTAGCAACGACTGATGCGGTGTACAGTTCTCGTCGCTTGTGCAATGTGTGTTGGTTGGTAGGTGTTTATAAACATTGTTATTTTTTATATCTGCTGGCATCGGTGCTTCGCGACATTAATTTTTTTGGTTTAACATAATATACAGCGTTCGTTTATCGCGCAATATTTATCGGTTTGTAGGAGGAGTTATAACTATTTTCCTTTGCATTTTTCTTTCTTTCTTATCATAAATATGTAGCAGTGTCATCGTATCTTGGATGGCCAATGGTTTAAATTCATGTGGTTTAGTGGCAAGCAAAGTAACACGAACTTTGCAAGTCGTTTAATGCGTCTTCAAATTAACACACCTTGCAAATAGTGTACTTTACTTGTCATGTTGAAGAATTTTTTTAAGTATGGCCCTTGTGAACATAAACTCATTTTCCCGTTGACAGGGCAATTCAGCTTTTTACTTAAGTTCTCTTCGCAACAGCCACGCTGATATTGCTATTGCGCACTGTGGGACTGTTGGGGATTATTATTTTTATAATAGAGGTTCGATACGATGACTTGCTCGCAGTGCACTTGCAACTATGTTAGGCCTTTATTATTTATTACTAGCTGACCCAGCGGACTTCGTACCGCCTAACAGTCAATGAATGTCGTGTTAACTTTTAGTTTAGCTTTATTTAGGATTTTATTAACGTAAAATAAAATTAATATTCAAAATTTATTAAGTTCAATAGTTTATTAGGATAATACATATAAAGAAAATAAAAAAATCAATAAAAGTACAAAAACTAAGTATTTCAATGGCGTGTCACCTGTATTTTGCTGCATGAGGTTGTACTCGCGTTAATTTTCTTCAGTGAAGCACCTTGTGATATACGACATTTTTCGTTTTGTTATCAGGCACAAGAACAAATAAAGCCGATGGTTTGCCGACGCGTGAACATCCACTTATAATTGACCATGAGAAAAACATGCATTTTCTAGATTCAATCCACAAACACTGCAGGATTGGCCTTGAGATTTGTTAATCGTCATGACGAATGCAAGACGAATCGGAAATTGAAGTCGTTTAAACTCAAAGGGCATATCGGTTGGGATCATAGGAATCCTCGGAATGAGAACTTCCTCATCTTTGAATTTTCCTTTGAGTATCGTCGCGTGAATCACATTGGTCATCAGTTTTCTTATCACCAAACGCGTTCCATTGCATAGTTTCGGTTGGTTTAGATTTCGAAGCATTATTACTACCGAGCCAACCTTCAGTTGTAAATTGTGCGGTGGTAAGCCAGGCACATGCAAGGAGTTTAAAAATTCAGTTGGATAGTTGGTGGCTTCGTCTTCGTTTATTACACAGTCAATAGATTTAAATGAATGCAGATTACCAACGATTTGATTCTGAATTACTATATTTAAGTCATCCACATCTTTGTTCTTAGCTGCCAAAATTGCTCTCTCACTCAACCATTTGTTATTTTTGTGATTGGCAATGATGTTCGGGAACACTTTCTTGATGAGCTCGTCTTTCGATGAGATGAAATTGCAAGAATTCTGAGGAAATAATATCAATCCGCTCGATTCGTCGACAGAAATACGGCCATTACGGATAGTCAGCAATTGCTTGGAGAAATCTCCAGCAGATGGATCGTTCAGCAATGCAACTCTCATGTTTGCTGCCAGCTGAAGTTTCTTCACATAGCGAGACAGATTTGATAATTTGAGGCAAGCGTTTATTTCATCGGCAGCAGTCGACCTTGGAATGACTGGCTGTGTTTGGCGGAAGTCGCCAGACAGTAAAATCATTTCGCCTCCAAAACATCTCGAGTCATTGCGCAGATCTTTCAATGTTCGGTCAAGTGCTTCTAATGCGCGTTTGTGCGCCATTGTGCATTCGTCCCAGATGATGATTTTAGATGCTACTAAAACCTTGGCCATTGCGTAGTGTTTCGCAATGTTACATGTCGGTTGTTCAGTAGTTTGAAGGTTTAACGGCAGTTTAAACGTTGAATGAGACCTACGGCATCCTTCTAACAATGTGGCCGCTATTCCAGAAGAAGCAACTGCTACTGCAATGTCAGATTTCGCTCGAACAGTGGACAAAATCAATGACATGAGGAAGGTCTTCCCAGTTTCACCGATGGCATCCAGGGAAAATAAGCCACCATTTCCCTCATCAATTGCCTTGATTATTGTATAATTCACTTCCTTCTTTTGGGGGTTCAACAGGGGCATATTCGTTTGAACTTATTGGTCTTATTTATGTCGATCATATTCACGTTCTCGTTCTAATTCTCTATTAAATGCGTCATTCATTCCTCTATCTGGCGCTTGCATTCCTAACCTGACTAACAAAATGCCGCACATGAGGTAACACATGTCTTCAATCAAGAGCAAAGCTTGGTTATGCATCTCATCATTTACCTCAAGATCGGGATTTCTTGAACTGACACGAATTCTATGTAAAATGTCTTCTGACACGTCATCTTTGTATTTGTTCCACAGGTCACGTGGATTAGATGGGAATCATGTCGAAATGATGATAGCAAATAATGTGCGTAACATACTTGGAGTTGCAGAAATAATTGCTTCAGCGATTTTCGTATCCCAATGAGTATCGTTTTCAAGCAAATTGAGCTCTTGGCATGCCGCACGAAATGTTGGGCACACTATACAATTTACAGTTCGTAGTGATTCAAATGATGTTGGCCCACGAACATTCACCAGCAACAACCGCAAATAGAAGAATTCATGATTCTTCGGATGAACTGTGTAAATACGAACCAAGAGCATCAGTAGAACGCACATCCGGATGTCCAGGAACCGCATCGCCTTGCATCCGACGTTGAAATTTCTTCGATGAAGCGTTCCAAGTGTAGTAATGTGGCATCTCCGAGTCCAGCCGTTCTCGAGTTATAAATGGTGAAGCTAACCCGACTTTGTTATATATAGATGTTGTTTCATGTTAGCATTCCTTATTCATTTTAGAGGCATTACTTGAACTTCAGTTAATGTCATGTCAAAAATGTCATCAATAAAAAGTGTAGAAGAAAATTAATTTACGTTATAATTATTTTTTCCGTGAATTTTACCATGTTTGAATAGCCTATATGTTATTCCGGGCGCAGACAAATAAAAAAAATCTAAAATCATTGAAATCGGTCCAGCCGTTCTCGAAATATAAATGGTGTAACTAACCCGACTTTGTTTAATATATATAGATATATATATATATTATATGTTTTTTTACATTAGCATTCCTTATTTATTTAAGAGGAAATACTTGAACTTCAGTTAATGTCATGACAAAAATATCATCCATATTAAATGTATGAGAAAAATTAATTTACGTAATAATTATTTTTTCCGTGAACTTTTACAGTGTTTAAAGCCTATATGTTATTCCGGGCGCAGACAAATCCAAAAAATCTAAAATGATTGAAATCGGTCCAGCCGTTCTCAAGTTATAAATGGTGTAACTAACCCGACTTTGTTTTATATATATAGATTATGTGGCTTAATGTTTTCATGTATGGGACTGTTTTATTTGTTGCACGACGTTACTCCTAACCCATATGTTGTGACCTTTAGCCCTCACAGTCGAACCATACCTATGCAGTCCCTCTGTGCTATCGGAACTGTCGAACTGCAACCCTCATTGGCAGTTGGATATAAATCGTGTGTGTGTGGCATTTTTGAGCTACCTGTACCCGTGCGTTTGACATTTTTTTAGCTACTTGCACATATGTATGTGGCATTTTTTGAGCTACTTGCACCGTGTACTGCATTCATGGGTGTGTGTTCTGCATGCTGCACTTTGGAATTTGGTCACGTGTGTCGACACCAGTGATCCTAGAGGCCGCCATCGATAACACAAACGAAGTTGGCATCCGGTAACAGATGGCAGGGGAAAGGAAGATGGCTGAATACCACCGCGACCCTAGAAAACGATGGTCGTGCACTCTAGCGGTTGACTGGAGAAACGTAGATGGCATGAGCAACCATTGGCAGCATGCAGCAGCCAATAAGCCACAAGGCCCTTTTACAGAGCCCAGCACAATCAATCAGGGAATAAATATGCCCATATCGAAAGGAACCACCATGCTTTTTCGTGTCTGTGTAATTATTCTATCGGGACATGAAAACTTCGCTTTTTAAATTACTTTTAGGCTAGACTCAGCAGTTTTACATTTGTGTTTTCGAGCCTCAGATTTCTGTTCAATAGCTGCAGTCCCAATGTTTAGCCAGTTTTACATCTAGGGTGGGCAGAAGCGTAATCCTCTACCAACACCAGTTTATTTGAAGCTATATTTTAAAGAAATATGCTAATATTTGCAGCTTGATGTATTCGAACGAAGTAAATTTTTACCTAGTACATTATAACTAAATTCCTCTAGTAAAGGGATATGTATGTGTAATATATGTATGCGATGGTTAGTAAGTGCTTATGGCTATTTTCCTTTACATTTTATTTTATATCAGTTTGCATTACTGTGTAGCAGTGTTGTCCTTATCGTTACCGTTTTCACAATGGAAATTTTTTCACTTAATATAACGTACATCGCTCGATGCTCGCGCAATATGCATTTGTTTGGTAAATGCGTATAGCTATTTGATTTTATATATACATTTTTTTTTATGTGCTTGCCTCAGCTCGTAGCAGAGTCGTCTCTCTTTCAGACTAATGGTTTAAATGCATGTTGTTTCGAATGTGCTTAAAGTTCTGGTACTATAAATGGTATGTATGCCATTAAGTACATACATATAGCATTTAAAACGGGAAAAATTGTTACCTTGTACTGTATAAATGAATTCCTCTCATAAAGGGAAGTGAATGTGTGAGTCGGCTGGTCTGCCACCGTGGAACCTGACGTGTTGCTCTCGGCTGTTTTGTACCATCCTTCGACCTGTCGAGACCTGCACGCTGCTCACATCGACGGTCCACCGCCTGGACTGCATTACAGATTCCCATGATGTAAGTTGATTGCCCACAACGTCGGTCGGGTCGGACGCGTTCTTCTGCTAGTGTTGTGAGTGCTGGCTGTACTCGGAATTTTAAGGTTACGTTTCAATCTGTTGGTTCTGAAGACGTTTGTTGTTCTGTTGTACTGTCTAGGACGGTATGGTCTTGTCTAGCATGATCTAAATCAGCATACAGAACCCGATGCTTATGTAATATGTGATTACAATGGTTTGTAAGTGTTTATAACTATTTTCCTTTACATCTATATTTTATATCAGTTTCCATCAGTGTGTGGTAGTGTTGCCTTTATCGTTCCCGCAATTCACAATATAATATTTTGCACCTTAATTAACATACATTGTTCAAGCCTCGGAAATATGCATTTTTCAAAAAATGTATATAACTATTTGCTTTATAGTTATTTATTATATCGGTTTGCATCAGCGCGTAGCAGTTACGACTCTCTTTCGCGACTAATGGTTTAATGGTATGTTGATTTGTGGCAAGCAAAGGAACACAGTTTTTACAAGTTGCGTAATGTGTATCGCACTTGACGCAATGTAGTCATTTTTGTGGTTGAGCCTTGTAACTATCGTTCTTCCTCATATCGGCGTAAATTCTAGAGTTTACTCAACTTCTTGGGATGATAGCAACACTGAAACACTATTATTGACTGTGGCTCCATCAGGTACTTTTTTATATAATGACTCGTTATGAAATCATGCTCGTGTTGTACTTGTATAAATGCCAGTATTTTATTATTTGTTATCTCAAAGAGTTTTCATGTACATAGTGGTTTAATATCTTTCACAATCGGGTTCCCCGACCCTTGCGCTAGGCTGATGGTGTTTATTTATTTTTATGCGGATATGTTTTAGTATAACCTCCTACTATGCATGTCTTGTTGTCGGTATAATTGTATACTGTTTTATTTTTCAACACATAACTAGTTGTAAAGGGTTATCAAGACTAACGACGCCTCGGGCTGCCAGCCCTTGTGATGAATTGATCGTGTTAGTACACATCATAGTCGATTTTGCAGTGCTGACCCCTGACTGCTGACCACTCAGTGGTGACTCCTCATTGCTGCCTTCATGTAGTAAAATGCTGAGTATTTCTGTTTAAGAACCGATCAGTATTCCATGATTGCAATAATTTGTATCACCATCCAAATGGTCGAATACGAAGCTATGTTGTAATTCTCTTTGTAGCTATTTTGTAATTCCTCAGTGTGTACCTATTTGCAAGACGAGTGCGTGCAGTTTGATGCATATCTGTGTGCTGTTTTAGACCCTACACTCCTACATGCAACGGTAAATAAGCGACGTGCCTGTTTGTATACCTTTAATCTCTTTACATACGTGGATGTTTGTTACATGTTCCCGAACTTCAAAGGTTTGGAAATGTTAACAAACTACGTTTTTAACAGGGCTTACGGCCTACTTCCCTTATCTCCTAGATTGCAGTCGGAAGTAATGGCTGTAATATGAATTTGGTGGATGGAGATTCGGAGGGTGGGAAACGTCGGGCACATATTGTTATAAGAGGTCTTTAGGTTTGTCATCGGAGATGAGGCCTTTGATATGAATTTGGTTACTATAGATTCTGTGGGAGGAAAATAGTAGTTAAATATACTTTTATGAAGGCCTAAAATGTACTTAACCCTGCGGTCCTTTTCGTTGTTAGAATTTATTCCTATGTCATGAATTTGATGACTATAGATGCGATAGGTCGGAAATGGTAGCAAACTATGCTTATAAAAGGGTTTAAGGCGTACTTGGCACTGCCATCCTGTTTGTTGTCTACAGAGATGTGTATGGTGTGAATTTGACGACTATAGACTCGGTGGACAGGTAATGTCGGTCGACTATGCTTAAAAGACACCTTAAAGGTTACTTAACGCTATCGATCCTGTTATTCATCATAGGAGATATTTATGTTATGAATTTGATGCCGATAGCTCTGTTGAGTGGGAAATTGGTGGGCAATTTTTCTTATAAGTGTGCTCAGGGCATGCTTGTCCATGGGACCCATTTCGTTGTCCAGGGTGATGCCTATGTTATGAATGTGGTGTTTGTATCTTCAATGGTTCGAAAATAACAGCCAACTAGCTTATAAGTGGTCTTAGGACATACTTGTTCAATGCGGCCATTTTCGTTGTAGGGATTGATGCCTATTTTATAAATTTGGTGACTATATTTAATGGTTCCAAAATTACAGTCAACTATGCTTATAAGTAGGCTTAGGGAATACTTGACCTGAAGACCCTTTTCTTTGTCAGGGGTGATTTCCATGTTTTGAATTTGATCGCTGTATCTTAAACAATTCGGAAATTACATTCTCCTATGCTTATATATGGGCTTAGAAAGTACTTGATGCATGTGCACGGTGTGACTCTCGGCTAGCATACATGGGCAGGCCTCTCTCTGTGTCGCGCAGGTGGAATGACAGAACATGAGACATGTTCCCACCACATTGCGAGGTGCAATGAGACAAGATGTAATATGCGAAAAGCAGTGTGGAATGACAGTGCGTTAGACTCGTCCTCGCGAGGATGGCAGGTGAATGGAGACCAGGAGGAATATGAGAAAACCATGGTGGAATGACAGAGCGTGAGAATCGTGCCCGCCAGGTGATAGGATACCAGAAGGAATATGAGAAAACTAAGTTGGAACGACAGTGCGTGATGCCAGTGTGCTAGGTGAAAGAGACAAGAAGCAATATGAGAAAACCAAGATGTAATATCAGAGCATGATGAGAGAAGCTGCATGGCGGGTTAATGAACTCAACCTTTCAAGGAAATTTTGTAGCTGTAAAAATATCATAATTTATTTTAGCCACGCCAGAAATATTTTGAGCTTTTTATTTTCTGCGGAGTTTGCAAAGAACGTCAGTTTTGAGGTCAGCAGACCGTATTCAAAACACTTGTAGACATGTTTTCTTATAATAAAATACAAAACACACAAATATATGAACGAAAGTTACAATGTTATACAGTTCATTGATGCAATGAAATTCAGAAAAGAAACTTGGAACGCAATCGTGGAGACCATATGCAATTGAGTTGGTTACTGCAAGTAAACAGAGCTGACGTCAAACATTTCAGGATATTATAAGTAAGATTATTTCTGCCGACGTGAGCAGCAACAAAGTGTACCGTTTTTGTTCATACGCACATCCGAAGCTATTCATAAAAGGGTTTTTGCTCACCCTGCATTCTAAAGTCAAGGTGACGGCAGGAAAACATAATGACATCCCACACCAAAGAGGTTATGTACTGTGGAGAATAATTAATACGCTTGTTCACCCTTGACTTTACTTACAGGTCAACAGGATCCCATACTGATAACAAGGTTGTTGAGAATTTCTCGGGAAATAGTATGTTCAAGATTACTTGAGTACTGTTGAAAGCCCTGAATAAGATCTTTGTTCATCCTTATTTTGTTTTAATCTACCGTATTAAAATTTTGCACACTGATTGACCTGATCGTTATATACTCGCGTCTATGGTGATAACGTGCATTTCTTAAGAAGTATAATGTGCTATTAATGTATGAGTTCATACTCGGAACATGTGTGAAACATAACCCCAAGACTTACTAAAATCGCCGCCAACTTACATAACTGAGAGCCTAGCAGGCGTGTATGACAGCACATAGGCAGATAGCAAGTATATAATGTGGTTTTCTAAGGTTGATTTCAAAACTGCTTATTTGACCTTCAACAACCTGTACGGTGTCCTGCTTCTGCACCGATGCCACCCGATTCTTTTCGGTAATCCGTGGTGGTTCCCAAGAGCCCGAAATACGAAAACCGGATTGCGTCCCACGCATGTTCAATACGTTTGGAGATCGGGGCGCCTAGCTAGTTAATTCAGAAGACCGATGTCCCCAGTTTCCCGGCAACTATCCACCGACACAGTCCTGTGAGGACTGCAGTTCTGACCCTTGTCAGTGTATATGCACCTCCTGGAAAGTTCGAACTACTGCTGGGGGATTACATCCCTGTGTCACTATTATCTAACATTTTACTGTCCTTTTACATATACAGATAACATTCACTGTCTTTACGAGGCGAAGTTGTATTCTGTAAGTCAAAATGTCACCCCAACGGTCTTCCGAACGCCTCGTGACTGTCATTACTTAAGGAGAGACCAACATGGCTTCTTAATGAAAAAGAGTGGAGAGAAAATAAGTGGTAAATATTGAGGTTTATTCAAACAAACACGATCCATATTGAAGAAAATACGGAGTGATATGGCCCTAAAAGGATACATATTTTATAATATTATATTTACGCACAAGCCCTAAGCGCCTGGAATACATTTAAATGGTATATTTCATTTTCCTCTTGTGATACCCTCTTACGTAACTACTATACAGACGATGGACCCGGCCACGTGTTTAGTATTTCAATATCGCGTTCCTTAAAATGAACTAGGACACGTGGAAATACTTGTATCAAAGATGTAGGTCGGTAGGTAGGTACGTCCTAATGTCTAGTTGTCAACGAGGTCATTATAGACGGTGCAAGTTGCTCAGAGAAGCAGGAACGGGAAAGGAATCGGCAATGGCCATGACCTGAAGTGATTTCGGCAAACCATGAAACACCTAACTCAGGATGGCCGGACCGAGATTCGAAAACTATTCCTCCCGAGTCGGAGTCCGAAGGTATGCCACCGCACCAACTCGCTCAACTTGTATCAAATTATATTTTTAAAGGACGCTGTAATAACAGAAAATAAATCTAATTCACCAGCAGATTATTTATTTCACAACAGAGTCCACAGCATTACAAACCTTATGTGACATTACAAAGACAGCCATAAATAGATGCCTTACGAAATACCACACAAATACAGTTACGAGTACCTACCTGTCTGTCGTATCATCTGCTCTTATAAAGGCCCTTGCAGTGACTATCTTTAATGGCCATTTAACACTATCGCCAGACAACAGTCGCTTGTATAGCAACGCAACGGCAACGAAGTCGCTCGTATAAATGATGCCAACTTCCAGTTGCAAAAAATGGAATTAAATTAAGAAGTTGTTCTGTTGATGCTAATTCTTAGGAGGAGGAAAATAATGGAATCTGAAGTACATGTGCGCACAACACATGTGCAACCTTATTTCAGCAACTATTTTCTTTAAATATTCTTCAATGTAAATACTCTACATTACTAAAATGTTGCACTTTTTCTGGAATAAAATCGTCAACTTCAAATTCACCAGCTAAATTAAATGTGGTACTAACAATGTTTTTCGCCGTGTTTGTTGGCAGAGATAAAACGAAAACGTTGCGGTTGGTATCATCGCGGATATTAGCCGGCAATAGATGCCACGTCTGATTTATTTAATTGAAACACAGTGATTGCTCTCACCCAGTGACAGACGCCCTAACGGGTTACTCCGCCGCGAGTCGCCAGTGTGAGCAACTATAGTGCGTCTCAACACGCCAGCGACCGTAGTTGCTCTGTGCGAACGCTCCGATTAATAATTAAAAAAACTGCGTGATTGTGTCTGGCAAGAAAGGCTCAATGTGAAGTGGCTCTAAGCAAACTAAAATACACAATAGTGTCCCTGGCGTGTTTAAGAGGCGATCGTAGCAAAATACATAAGTTTCGGAAGAAAGAATATGTACCATAAGTCTATAAAAACTAACAAAATATGTTTGTAATGCAAGGTTGAAATGATATTCTATATGTCTAGAATTAAATAGAACAAATATTTCAATAATTTGCAGTACATACACAATCGATTTTTGCAATATATGAAACGATTGATCTGCTGACAAGCAAAATACTGTGTACGCATATACAATATTCTATGAATCGTTTAGCAAAACTTCAATTTTTTAAATTGTTAATTATAATTTCCATTTTGGTGAGCAACATAGAAAAAGATGCATGTCAATTCGTGTAGCCGTGTTTATGTAAATGAGGAACAAATATTGCATTATTTTACTAATGAACAAAACTACTTCGTACTACTATTAGGGTCCCCCGACGAGCCCCGAGAAAGCATTGCGACAGCAATGGATAATAGCACAAACAAGTCTCACGCGTGTTATGTTTCCTCAGAAGTTCAAGAGGTGACTACGCTTACAGGATTTTAGTAAAGAAATGTGTTCAGAAAAGTGGTGTTACACGACGCCAGTGGGGCGTATCCGAGTTCGTGATTTCGCATTGTCATCCAAACTCTAAAATGTCGCTTCAGAGGCCCTTCGCGGTTTAAGTGGTCACGCTAGCCCGATCTAGAAGATTCCCCGCGCCTCTAGTCTCGCTGAGAGAGACAAGGTCAATGACCAGAACAATATTTCAAAGATAACCTCAGAAATTCAATCCGCTGAAGATCAGGATCGCACGAGTCCCGATAAGTAGTATATAAATGGCGGTTCTGGCACACCTGACGCCTTGCGTAGCGCGTGCGCCGCGCGCGTCGCGGTGACGTCATCGGCTGCCGCGGGTAGGGGGTAGCGCGCAATCTGCTCCCTGCTCCCTTGCCAGGCGCCAGGTGTGCCAGAACCGCCATTTATATACTACTCCGATAGGTTTGCCTGACACACGCGGCGTCTCACCTTTGTAAATCGCAACGCACTTCTCGTGTCACCACGGTGATCTTGGCACACTCTTTCGATCGTTCGTGCGAGACGGGACATGGGAAGCGGTACATAGTAGCGACATGTAACATACAGCATTACCGCTACAGTTCGTGAAATTGTTTTACTGAAGAATAAATATCGTTAACAGAATGCTGCTTACTACTTAGAACGAATCTTGTTGGCGTTGACACTTTTGAACTACAGCATATGTTTCCGTAACCAAATTTGTAAATTGACAACAAAATATCGACTTTCATTTCTGTCCTGAAAAATATAACCATGAAAATACTCCATTGATTTTTTAAATTCATAATATGCACAGCTGCTTACAACGAGACCCGCATGATGAGCGTCTTGCGGCGGTTTGGACCTGCTTCCGAGCTCCATACACACACAAATACGCGCCCGCATGGGCACAACATCCTCGGCAGCTCCGCCGAGTAGTACATCAAAGGAAAACCTCCCGAGATCCACGCGCAATGTGAGCGGGTGTGGGCGGCTTTAGCTGTAGCAAGCAGTGGATAGGCGTGTCTCTGTATGGGCTTCGTTTATACCACGTGTCCCTTTACACAGCGAAACTTGCGTTGGACTGACGGTCTTCGTTACAGCGGATTTAGCGTATTTTCAGAGACACGTACTGTAGAATACAACACCTCACTCTTTTTTTTTTTACTATAATCCAGCGAATAAATAAAAATGAGAAAAATAGTCCAATGCCGAAATCATTAATATTAAAATGAAATTTTTTCACCTTTAAGGCCTTATCAGTGTACGATCGAGCCGTTTCGGGTCGGTGTAGGATGGCAATAAGGAGATGGAGTAAACTAGATAATTCTTTTACACAACATGATCCTGCTACAGTATTTCTATTCATTTCCACATTACTAATACTTTTCAACATATATTCATAAAGCACAATGTAAGAGGATACAAGCATAAGAAAATATAACTTTTCAGTACATTTTCCTTAGAGAACGTAATTTCCAATTGCGTTAGCAATATGAAGAAATAGCGCGGTTTTCTTTTTCTTTGTCAAATGTAAATAAACCAACACAGATCATATAATGAATGATTATTTTTACGGCTTTAACGCGTGTGGGATTAAATTCCAAAACAATGCATTCCATTACAAGTCACTTCATTACATTACGATCCATCACATGTGGTAAATACCGAAATAAAGTGAATGGACTCTCACAGCTATTAAGCATTTCCCGCAGAAACAAATGTGACAATCTAGATCACCAAGCGAGTTAGGCAGTTGCACCAAAGGGACACTTTTTTTCTCTATTGTGAAACTCTGTTTCATTATTTGCATCCAATTGTCCTCCACATTTAACGCTCTCTATTGTAATTGAAAGTTTTATTATTCTGTAGCGAGAAGCAATTGAAAATATTGTGCAGTGCTAGAATACCATAAAAGAAACTAAACTGCCAGTACACGTCTCGTGACTTTTCAAACACACACACACAAATATATGCAGCATAATTTGTAGTCAAACCCTTATATCTTCATCTCAGTGGTGAGGTGTCGTTACTACAAAATGGGGTTTGTTAATTGTGTATATTGCTGTATTCAGTATTAAAGGCTCTATACAAATGTATACCGCAGTAAGTCCTGTGTTGTATAACTAACGTATTAGTGTTGAATTTTCCATTCAATATATATGTTTTCGTAGTGAGATTGTGCAGTGAGTCCTTTCCAATTCCTTTTTCTCTAGCGACACATATTTAATTTCCGGTGGTAAATACTGAAACATGGTATGGGTTGCAAAAACATTCTCAACAAAAGACTTTAACGTATATTTTGTTCACCACGTCGTGATAACAGTGCAAGTTAGCGAAATGGTTTATTGTTTCCTGTGTCATAGTAGATCTCAAGTGAGTCTTCAGTCGCTTCAAGAGGTATAATGAGCGCTCTGCAGTTACTAAAGTGGCGGCAGTCACAAAAAGAATGCGCAATATATTAAGCATTTCGAGCAAGAGTTCTCTTGTTTCTTCGTGAATTGTCCTTAGACCTTCAACAATTTCATTCAAGGAACTTTTTGTATGTATAAGTTGAGCCATGACAGATACTTGTGTCTTAATTCACGGAACATTTATTTCATACATACTAATAACATCATATGTAGCAGAATCCCTTCCCACATGATTAAATAATAAGGCTTTTTCCAACATAGGAACTCTCTCAAATCCAGGCTACTTGAAGAGTTCATCGAGCTCTCCGACAAGTTTGTCGTGGGTCTCGAAGTACACTGGAGAATAAAAAAAACTGGTATAGACGTGAATATGCAAATAACAGAGGTATGGAACCAATCAGAGTAATGCGATGCGGTCGGCAGAGCCTATATAAGACAACAAGCGTCTGGCAAAGTTGCTAGATCGGTTAATGCTGTTTCAATGGCAGGTTATCAAAATTTAAGTGAGTTTGAACGTGGTGTTATAGTTGGCGCACGAGAGATGGGACATATCATCACCGAGGTAGCGATAAAATTTGGATTTTCGCGTACGACCATTTCACGAGTGTACCGTTAATATCGGGAATTCNGTTTCAATGGCAGGTTATCAAAATTTAAGTGAGTTTGAACGTGGTGTTATAGTTGGCGCACGAGAGATGGGACATAGCATCACCGAGGTAGCGATAAAATTTGGATTTTCGCGTACGACCATTTCACGAGTGTACCGTTAATATCGGGAATTCGGTAAAACATCAAATCGTCTACATCGTTGCGCCCGGAAAAAGATCGTGAACGAACGGGACAAACAACATCTGACGAGAATCATTTAACGTGACAGACGTGCAACCCTTTCTCAAATTGGCGCAGATTTCAATGCTGGTGCATCAACAAGTGCCAGCGTGCGAACTCTTCAATGGACCATCATTTAAATGGGCTTTCGGAGTCGAAGACCCACTCGTGTACTATTATTGACTGCACGACACAAAGCTTTACGCCTCGCCTGGGCCCGCCAACACCGCCATTGGACTGTTGATGACTGGAAACACGTTCCCTGGTCACGTGTACGGGTACGGAGACATCCTCATGAATCCATGGAACCTACATGTTAACAGGGGACTGTTCAAGCTGGTTGAGGCTCTGTCATGATATGGGGCGTGTGCAGTTGGCGTGAAATGGGACCCCTGATATATCAAGATACGACTCTGTCAGGTGACAGCTACGTAAGCATCCTGTCCGATCACCTGAACCCATTCATGTCCATTGTGCATTCCGACGGACGTGAAAAATTCCAGCAGGACAATGCGACACCCTACACGTCGAGAGTTGCTACCGAGTGGCTCCAGGAACACTCTTCTAACTTTAGACACGTCCATTGGCCACCTAAATCACCAGCCATGAAAATAATTGAGCATATCTGGGATGCCTTGCAACGTGCTGTTCAAAAGAGATCTCCTCCGCCTCGTACTCCTATGGATTTGTGGACTGTCCTGAAGGATCCATTTTATGAATTGCCTTCTGCATACCTTTAGACATTAGTCGAGTCCATGCCACATCATCTTGCGGAACATTTTGCGGTCTCGCGGGGGCCCTACACGATATTAGGCAGGTGTACCAATTTTTTTACGCTCTTCAGTGTAGATCGCTTTAAGCCTGTGTTTAGGCTTCGTGAAATTGAAGTTCTGTGAAGATGCTGCTGAGTACTCCAATTTTTGTTGAATATATCGCGTTCTGGGAAGCATAGGTGGTTGCATTTCATATATGTTAATTTTCTCTCCCATTTTCGTCCCCAATTCATCGAATATTTCAACAGTCCTGCATTTCAGTAAATGTGCTTTTCCAGCTTCAACATATTTAACAGCCGAACTGCATGTCATAGATGGGCACTGTATTGTAACACTCAGTCATTCAGAAGGTCTCAAAACCCTGCAGAAAATGGCAATATTTTAATATATTTTTGCTGTAGTATGCTCGTCAGCAAGCCCTCGAGCTTTACTTGCAATTCCGTTTCCAGATTGGAATAAACAATTTCTCCTAGCGATTCAAATATATGAGGTTAGGCTTGCAACAGTGTCTCAAGTGCAGCAGTATGCGCACACGATATAGTAGGACACAATATTCGCGGGGTAGAAATAGTCACAAATGATTTTCTTTAACTAGCTCTTCAAATATGCCTCGCCTTTTTGGTGACTGACGTAACGAAACGTCTACGTCATTCGCCCACATTCTCTTATTAATGGTACTGCTGTAACACTTTCGTGTAGAGCTAAATTCATCGAGCGATTGCTACGGTAAATATATGTGGCAAGAGCTTGAAATCTGGCATTATTTCGTGCTTTTCCTTATTTATGCCGAACATATTATTTCTGCCACCGTAACACTATCATCGGAGACTTCCAAGACACAAATTAAAACGGAAAATTGTCTCCTATGTAAGGGAAGCTATTTCGTACTGTTATGATAATGCAGGGCCGTAGCTAGACTTGAATTTAAGGTAGGGCAGCTGTGGTTACAGGTAGGGCGGAAGTATAAATGTTACTTGATCTGTTCTGGTCAATCATAAAAAACGGAATTTATTCCGATTTCTATGTGGTCAATCGATTTTTGGCTTGCTTGACTTGTAACATATTGTGTGAGTCAGGTTAATACTTAAGTAATCGTCGTGGTTTTATACAGTATGTAACAAAATTCCCTTAAATTGCCATTTCGAAGTTGGTCCCATTGTAAAAGTTGTTCGTATTGATGAGTGGAATGACCCCCATTCGGCATTTAATGGAATTTTGTTACAACCTGTATAAATATATAAAAAAGTTATTTACTCCGATTTATATTATTATTTCTCCAATCATATTTAAACAAATTCAATATAACAATAAAAAGCCCTTCCTTAAAACACNAATTCAATATAACAATAAAAAGCCCTTCCTTAAAACAGCTGAATTCTTCGATTTGCCATATTATTAAAAATGCGAAGGACTTCATTCAGGTCAACTGACTTGGTTCTTTTCTTTTCAAAGGCCAGGAATACCATGCCTGCCATTCTTTCGTGACCCATTGATAGCCTCTGAGGCCTATTGATTGCAGTCAAAGTTGAAAATGTAGATTCGCACACAGCAGTGCTACATCCTATGGTCGCCACAGATGCAAAAAGTTCATATGTATCTTTGAAAGCCTCTCGCTGCCTGTATAAAACTCGCAATGTGTTTTCCATTTTATCGTCGCGACGACTCAAATAATCTTTGACCACAGAAGCCTCTTCCCTTGATGGTATTGTTAGACCTGAAAATTAGTAGATATTATGAATGTGACATGAAATGACACTAATACAATACAGGCAGAAATGTAGTTTTCTTTAATTTTCTCACACTTACCTATATTTTTTAGAGGTACCATTTTGTCTAAATTCAACTCATCGAGATTAGCTATTGAATTTAGTAGGTCATCATTGTCCGAAAATCTTCTTTGCAATTCAGCAATTAGTATATCTAACGTTTCAAAATATTCTGATTTAAATGGCTGATCATTCTGGTCTTCTATATTTTGACTCGCAGAGGAACAGGAAGGAGCATACGTCAAGTAATCATCCATCCGGTTTTTTTTTTTGATTTGTCTCTTCTGAATCTGGTTTTCGGAATAGCCGCTTGTCTTAGACTTAGCTTCTTCCAAAATTTTATGATACATTTCATCAGTTCTTAGCTTAATTATTTCATTTTGGACGCACTTTATGATTGTTATGGCGTCTTTCAACCCTGCACTTCGCGCTTGTAAAGCTGCATCTGCAGGCTGAAGCATGGATAAGATTTTGTTGGCTACAACCATGGCCATTCGGAATTCTAAGTTAAGCATGACTTTTTTAATGCCGACACTTTTAGCGACGAAGTCACCGTTAAATCTATTATTTTANGCGACGAAGTCACCGTTAAATCTGTTATTTTTAATTTCATCTAAAGTCTTCAAAATCGATAAAAAATTCTCGTTCACAACTTTTGTAACCGCCAAGTGTCCTGACCAACGATGTTCGAGAAGCCGGCCAATCCTTTTTCCATCATACAAGGCGGCTATTTTGCCATGGTGAAAGAATTCGTGCAACATGATGCATTGATCAAAAAATAATCGAATGTAAGTCATTTCCGAGATAGTCCTGATGACTATCAAATGCAAGCGATGGTTATAGCAATGGACGTAAGGAATATTTCGGCCCAATTTATTTTCTATTCTGGTGGCAACTCCAAGAAACTTTCCCACTTATTACACTTGCTCCATCATAGCATTGGCTTAGCATACGAGAGAGGTCAATGTTATTTTCCGTAAGGGTATTTAACGTTAATTCCGTAAAAGTGGCTGCATCAAGGTTTACAGTAGTTGTAACTGTCAGCAACGACTCATTGACAGTTCCATCCTTAACATAACGTATTGCTATTGCAATATTTTCACGATTATTTTTATCTTTCGTCCCATCTTCCATTAAAGTAACCCAGTTCACGTCAGATTCCTTAATATCTTTAACAATGGAATTTCGTACTACTTGAACCATTGCTTGAATTATTTGATTTTGAATTTCAGGTGAACGATATGTTGCATTTTGTGGTATATGAATGAGAGCATCCTTCAAATTGGGATCTTTCGTGCACGTATATTGNTCTTTCATGCACGTATATTCAAACAAATTCTGAAATAATCCTTGTTCTTTTTCTTCCTCCAAAATATAATTTCCACGCAAAGCTAGTTCATTGACAACGAGAAATTGTATTACTTCAATAATAGACTTAACGTAATACCTGTTTTCTTATAATGCTTTTTGATGTATTAACGTTGAAACACTGCTAGTTGTTGATAATCTATGTAATTTTTCCTGCCACATCGCCATGGCTTGTAGATGAGGAATGGATTTTTCATGCTTTGGAAAACCAGTTTTTGAATCAGTGGCATTTTTCCAGTTTTTAAATCCTGTAGATGTGTACGAAGTCTGTTTGCTTCCATGTGGTAAAAATTGCTGGCAAGGATAGCAAAAAGCAGCATCTTTCGCGACAGAATACTGCAACCATTTATATCGCTTGAACAAGTCCACTACAAAGGCCCTGATGTTATTATCTTTTGGATATGTGTCTAAAATCACCTGCTTTATAGGTTCTCCGATTTGTGCAATATCAGAAGGAATACCATAGTTAGCATTACCAACATGTTTCACCGTACCTGTTTCCATACGGCTAGAAGTAGCTGTTGAATCCTGTGCTTCCATCTGTTGTGAGGAATGAGGTTCTTCGTGGTCAATTTCTTTTTCTACTCTTCTTTTTTTGCTAAAGAAAGTCCGTATATCCATCGCAAAATCAATCAATCTTCAATTGACAGCAATAAACAAACAATTGTGTCCTTATCTGACTGAAAAACTGTACTGCACTAACCAACGCCCACCACATACAGACAAATAACCTATAATTTGCTTATTTTAGTTTAAAAACGGAATCCCCATAGGGCTCAGTGTTGCCAACTACACCGTAATTACGGTAGATCTCCCGTATTCAGCACAAATCTACCACCTACCGTAGGGTTACAACTACGGTAGCAAAATATACCGTAATTTAAGGAATCATAATTTTTATGTAATTATGATATATATTCTTTAAATTTCACGAGTTTATCGACCGATGATAATGCATCGTTAGTTTTTTTGGGTATTTTTTTTTATTCTGTTGACAGTACAGTATATTTTTCCTTACGCGTATAATTTTTGGAAATTCTCCAAAATGAGCTTTGAGATATTACGCGAACAAGTTTGGTAGGTTTGCCGTATTTGATTGTAGATGAATACTAAGAAGTTTTGAATTAAGTCTGTTCGTATTCTTAGTTGAAATTTATTTTTTTAATTTTATCATTATCTTGTGTTGTCAATTTGATTTTGATGGAAATGATATTACAATAATTCTGATACAGATTTAAAACTTTTTTTTTTTTTTTTTTTTTTTCAAATTCTGGCCTTTACCTACTTTTTTGATGTAATGTATAAATTAAAACATAATTTCGGAAAATCTACCGAAATTTTTGATAAATTCTACCATAAGCTAGATTTTAGAGTTGGCAACACTGATAGGGCTTAAAAGTGGTTGGCTAGGGGATTCCCCGTGTCATAGACTGCAATACGAACAAATATCGCAAAACATACTTCAAATGCCATCTATAAGCAGTATAACGAATTATGACTGTAAGACTAGATCATAGATGTCACTATACGCTAGTATTTTTTTTCCGTCATAATCTGCTTCAGTACCTACTTTGCTTTTTATTAGTCGATTATTAAGGTAGGGCATTGGTATTTTAAGGTAGGGCATTGCCCCACAATGCCCCCCCCCCTCCCCTAGCTACGGCCCCGTAGATAATGACTTACGAATTATCATCTTACTTTGACGGGGTTACAGGGGCGTAACGAGTTATTGATAAGAGTCATGTAATGAACACTTTATAAAGGATGTTATTTAACATTAAAGTTGTACAATAGTGTCTCAATATAAACGTGTTTGAAAATGCGTGGGGGCGCTATACAAATACACAGAAATATTAATTTATATTAATTTACAAAGATATAACCAGCCACATTCTCAGTAAAGTCTTATTAGTGAAAGCCACCTTCTTCCTTATTCCGGTTACTGATTAAAATGGCGGAAGTCAACGCCTGGACACACCCATCTTCAGTGGTCTTCTCGTTAGAACGGCACGACGACAAAAAGACACCGCCCATGGACTACACTGCACTCTATCGGCTGCGTTGTCCCCGTTTACTTGGCCGGTGGAGAGGATTTCTGTGGTTTGGGATTTCATAACTTATTTCAGAAACCAAGGCCCGTGTCCTGGATAACTATGTGAAGGTGTGATAATGCATTTCGCTCAGCTAACGCCTGACCACAACTCGTAACATCTCCCCCAATGCTCACTAGCGAGATGTCCTCATCTCGCCTTAGAGTCCGTGTGGATTATGTGGATGATTAAGAGTTACGGGGTTCATCTCGTGGCAGTAGGAATATAGATCGTGTTGAAGTCCTCTTCGCTACGGTAGGAATTTTTTTGAAGTTAATTATATAAGAAGGAGAAGCTAGTTATAAAGAACTGCTAATTGCTTTCGTGCAGTCCTCGGGCAATGTGGGCCGAACAAACGCTGCGGCCCATTATCTTAATTCTGCTGGGTGTGCAAAGTGTCTTCACGCGAGCGCGATAGATGCCCAGCGGTGGGTTCGCAAACGCGTCAGCCTTTCTTGAGTTTTAGTCCATAACACCAACACTATGAGGCGTGAATCGTTCATTACAACAGATTATTTGTAAGAACTGAAGATTCAAAAACACTGTATTAATAATAACAATAGAAACTAATTGAAATGCAAAAGAATGAACTAGAAAAACCTAAGTGCTTTTCCCCCGTAAATTTGATTGTTTTGTTTATGATTGTACATAAAACTGAAATTCCTGGAAATGAATTAAGTAATGAAGGAATAATATTGCATAATAGGTGATACTTGACGTCACGATGGTTAGGATAGTGATAGGAAGGTATCGAAACGAAGAATGTTATTTAATTAGTTATTTAAACTTCTATTACTTCTGTAAAGAAAGCAAACGTGCAGCTGCATTTCAACTACGTTTCAATACGTAAAAGGGTAATGGAAGGGATACTAAAAGTAACATAATATGATTAAATGTATTCTTATATACACTACTATCTTAAAATAAAAAAACGATTTTTGAATGTAACAAATGTTATCGTATTTGACAACAAAATGTTTCTCTTATAATAATAACATATGTATAAAATTCTTTAAATTTTACTACAACGTTTCTTGTTTATAACAGAATGAAAATCTTAAAATTCAATATATAAAATGTCATATCATAACTACACTTTGTTGTGTAGCCATATTAATATAAATTAATATAAGTGAGAAGACTCTTTGTGTTAAAATTTACGTAAAGCATTTATTGTTTAATTCGTTGAATGTGTTAATGTAGTGTTTTTTCCTTCGTAATATGTAGACATATTATTGCAATCATTGCAATGCAATTCATAACTTTCAAATTCTCTTCGAAATTCAATAATTTTATAAATTACAAAAAAAAATTATTTCAGAGGTTTTGTAGTAGTAATATTAATTCTTGAAGATTCAATTTCTGTTTGCAATCATAAATGTTTTAAAGTTACGTTTTTTATGTAAGTGTTACTGTTGCCTGCAGGGCGCGGTGTAAGTGGTGTATGTAAAATATGGGAACCGCTGGTTACCTGTATATAGTGTTACGACTCGCGAGTTGGGTTAAGCGGTAGTGCTGATGCTGTGGAATGAACGTGGGCGACTTGACGACGTTGCTGTGTGTGACATCAGAACAAATATCGCGGACATAGCTTTTGCCACCCTCGGGAGGGACTTAGGATGAGAGGATGTGACATCACTGCTGGCTGCTGCTGAAAATGAACATGCGGTCCCGTTGTTCTGAAACTTAAAAGAGAATTTTTTAACAGAATCCCTTCACAGTTTATCTGAACAATAAATTAAAAAATTTTCTGTAAATGAATAATAGGGCCCCAATTTTATGGACGGTATAGTTACTAACACAAAACATTTGGATTTAATCCTGGTGTTATTATATTTCTGGGCATATTTCATTTCTGGGTGTCCGATCTTGGGAGCTTATATGCTGAGGCATGCGGTAAAGCAAATTTATTTCTAGATTGTCTTTTTAAATATTTTTCTCATGCTGTATCTGCATGCTTATGTATGGTACAATCATGTAGTTACGCTACTGTTTATGATCAAGTCTACAAATGGGTACAGTTGTACAAGTACCCATTTTCTAATTTTTTTTCTCTGGAAAATCATTTATTGAAGTTAGCTGTGTGAGCAGATAAAACATCTGATGAATAAAATGTTATTAAGGACGAGGGATATCGACACATAATATAAGTAGAACATAATGATGACGCATGCCCTATTCAATATAGAAACTCAGCTGTCACAAACACACACCATACCCTAACCTCCACTCCCCCCTCCCTCGCGGGAGGAGCACACAGTAGATGTGGCAGCCTTTTACGCCTACGACGAAGCAAGAGAGGCAGTTACATGTGTCAAGGTTCTAAGGACCCATACCCACCCAGCAACCCCGTGAATATTGTACACGCCAAAGAAAGGACGAGATAGTCTGGCGATTTCCGCTCACGAGAGAATTAAAACACGTGCTGAAGGGTGATACACACCGAGAAAAGGCTGACAAGGTTGGAAGTTTGTGCCACGAGCCCCCCTTCACTCCCAGCAAAACGCAGGAGAATATTACCACGTGCCGCAGAAAAAGCTGACAGGTTTTGTCAGTGGCACCACAGGTCACCCCCTTTTCCCCTCCACCAACAAGAGTCGGGCAATGTGAAGGAACTAGTCATTGTTCTGCACCTCCCACCACCCCTTCGCCTAACAAGGGAAGACACGTGTAAGGTTCTAATGGGGGATGGAAATAGTTTAAAAGCCAATTTGTGTGTCAAGGGGGAAGTAGTTATGTGAGATCAGTCGGCCCAGTCAGTTAAAATCAAGCGCCGAGAGAGGAAGTCGTCCCTCGGGATGCCGAGAGGCCAGGAGGTCGGACACCAGCAGAGTTAGTCATATTAGTTACGTCAGTTGCGTCAGTTGAAGTGAGTCAGACAGATACATGAGTATCGGGACAGTTAACGAGTAACTCCGCGCACCGAGAGTCAGAATATTGTGATTGTCGACCGGTAATTTCCTGCGCCGCGGGGCGCCGGGCGAGTCAGTTCGCAGAGACAGTCAGTCAGCGATACCTCGTCGCCGGATAACGACGAGCATCATGTGGCGCGGCGCTCGGAAGCGGCACACCAGGACGCGCATGGCATCAGGAATCGGGAGTCGGATCGTGGCCATCAGTCGTTAGTTAAAACCGTACACCGAGAAGGTGAGTCGAGTGGTGAACTCCAACGAGGAGCGCCACATCGTGTGGGAGTAGTCCAGTGCAAACCTGCGCCGAGAAGGCGGATGCCAGGGTGGGGGCCCGCCAAGGGTCCCTCGCTGGGACATGGGAGTCAGTCAGCCAACACCGAAGGAGGAAGCCAGCTGAGTGCAGCACGCCAACGACAGCCAGTCCGAGGGTCGGTAAAAGGGCCACCCAAATCAGACAATTTACCGCTGGAGCAACACCAAACAGGAGAATACAGTTAAGTAACAACGTCACCACTCAGGGACGTGTCCTGTCACATAGTGTCCCCCTAGCTGTCGGAAACGTACCGGAACACTGTAATCAGCCCTTCAGGCCCATAACTCGCAGGGTCAATAATGTAGGAGTTAATTTCCCAAAAAAAAAGTGCCGGGAATGTGTGCAATAATTCCCGGTCAAATTAACCTGTAAAATCAAGACATAATGAAGTTATTGTTTGATATACCCTCAACATTCAAGGTACTTTATAGTCTGTGCCTGGTAACATTAACTCATATCCTATGAACCACTCTGTATCATACAGGTGGGGAGTAGCGTCAATGCTATTCATTACAAAAATATACGGTAGTAGTAGAGAGAAAGGGGACGTACAAATAATCCAATAGGTACTTAATACAATATTTCTTCCACACAAAGGGGTACTATATAGGGGGTTGGGGAAATCTGCATACAAAGATGGTCAAAAAGAAAGTGCCCCGTGGTACATTTCCGCACTGTGTAGCCTAGAAGGACCCACAGCAAAAGTCTGAAACATCACCAGATTGCGCCCTACTGTCTGAAACTCCTTCAAGGCCAGTAGAGCACAGAAGACAGGAATATCTGGTCGTGTCACCACTCCATCAGATGCTCAAAGATTGCTCCGCATCTCATGCAAAATGATAGTAGTCTGCTTTGGTGTGTTCTAAGACAGCGTCATGGCGGGGACACCGGGACACCGAAGCTTGGTAAGGAAATGACAAACCTCATGCGGTTGCATTCTGCTTCGGGGGCGGCCATCTTGGCAGCCAGTGCCAAAATTTGCGAAAATTTTAAATAAATTGCAAACATTTATTTAAAAAAATTAATTGTAAAAAAATTATTTTTTCCTAAAATTAATTTTTAAATATTTATTTTTTAAATTGTCGTTTTAAAAAGTTTGATTCAATATTTAAAAATATTGATTTAACTTTTGAAAAGTTCCAACTTTTGAAAAGTTCCAAAAATATTATTTTATTCGCACATTCCCTGGCGGCCATGTTGGTTCATGGAGAATCCCTAAGCCGACGTCAAGGGGTCAGCCATGTTGGTTGCGACTCACGAAGACGACGCACCCAACGGTTCAAGGGGGGCTGCAGTGAAGCAATGGGTAGAGAGCAACTTCACGCTCTTGCATTCCCGCACCTATGGCTGCGTCTCCCAACAGAGACACAGCCAGGATATAGCTTCGGGACGTCATGCATTCCAAAGGAAGGGTGCCGCAGTGAAGTAATGGGTAGATCACAACTTCATGCTCCTACATTCCCAAAAGAGATGACGTAGATGGCAAGTTAAATGTAATGCTCTAGCATGTCTAATTCAATGGGGCCGCAGTAGAGTACTGGGTAGAGTGTATGTTAAAACATCACGCTCCCGTATTCTCAGGGAGTGCAGCATCAGCTCCCAAGAGACACGCCAGCTATGAGCTAGAGCCTTGCACGTGTGTTAACAAAAATATTATTCATATATATATATAAAAGTCCTACCATCACGTGTGTTAACCCCCCTCCCATCACGACCCCGGCCACCACCCCGCGAGAGAGAGACAAAAATATTATACATATATATAAATATAAATTTATATAAATATATATAATTCCTACAATCACACACACGCCCTCCCCCCTCCCAACAGCAGCAGAATACTTACATACACGTGCGATCGCGTCCGCGTCACACATCCTGGCCTAGCGACACTTACCTTATGCCATGTTGTCCTCGCAATTACCATCGACATGGCATAACCTTGTAGATGGACCCCAGGTTTGGAACCGGGCAGTACACTATTCCTATGACACTACCAATATATATATAAATATATATATTGGCAACATCACAAATATAGTGTACAGGCTGTTTACAACGCTGCAGCCAGTGGATAAGCGAGTTATTTAGACAATGGGAAAATAATTGTATATATAAAAAATTTGAGAAGTGCACTACAGTGTGATACCAAGACCGTGCGAGGGTGGGACAAAAGATAGAAGGAGTCACA
The DNA here is from genome assembly GCA_002778355.1 of Clitarchus hookeri. Lineage (NCBI taxonomy): Eukaryota > Metazoa > Arthropoda > Insecta > Phasmatodea > Phasmatidae > Clitarchus > Clitarchus hookeri. Next base: position 180,576 of record NQII01000824.1, on the reverse strand, counting down.
TGTGTGACAATTAGCAGTATGGTGGATAAAGTCACACACACACATACATGACAAAAAATAACAATAATATGAACAATTGGAATTGATAAAAGACGTAGTATGGTGGTGGAAACCACCACACATTAAAGTAACGTGACAAGACGAATAAAAGTAAAAAAAAAACAGGAGCTCTACAAAACAAAGCATGAAAGAAAACAAGCGTGTCAAGGTGGTGATGAACATCTCGGTAAGACACGTGNTATATATATATATATATATATATATATATATATATATATATTTCACAAGCAGGAATATCTCGTGTGGAGAAAGTTGTAGTCACATAAGTGACAATATATAGGTACAGCAGTAGCATGAGGTTATCAAGAATGGATGACGTACAAAACGTACTCCAAGCTGACAGAGGTTGACAAACGTACACTTACATACGTAAAAAATTAGCATGTTATACAGCATGTTGTGAAAAACATGATTGATGGTATACCTGGCAAGGCGACACCGGGGGCTTGCATGTGCTCCAGTATACCTCCAAGAAAAATAAAAAACATCTACAGGACATGCTGGTAACTGGCCTGGCAAGTGAGATGAGCACTTGCTTGCGCTCCAGTGTGTTACGACCCAGTGTACCTGGCAAGGAGAAGACTGCAACCCTTGCAAGGACTACAGTACACCGAATCAGACAGCGCGTAGGCCAAAAAAATAGTATACCTGGCAAGCCATCCTATCTTGCACGGGCTCCAGAATACTGCAGGAAAGAAACAAACTGATAATCTACCTGACAATGTTAGGAACGTACCTCTTGAATGCACTATAGTAGACTACCAGGCAGCACACCTGGCAAGCCTGCAACACACTTGCACGTGCTACAGCATGCTTATCGAGAAATATGGCTACCAAAAAAAACCCATCAGCAATATACCTGACAAGCAGAATATGAAGATGCCTGTAAATTCTCCATTGCACACTGGGAGAAATAACACTCTCTCCAAGACGACATACATACATAACTACATAGGCCTGACCCAGAGCTGTTTTTCTTTTAGGGCTGATAACCATAGGGGACGGTATGAATGGCATCATCCAGGACTTTCTGTTTGTCGTCCATCCATAAAGCGCTAGTTTGTTGGCGCGCTCGGTGTAAACTTCGTGATGGTACGAACGAATACTACCGACCTGTACTGTCATGCAGCGCTGGGCCAAAAGAATGCGCCGATAATTGTCAAACGTTATAGTGTTATCAAATACGCACCTCGGTATCCCCTTCGCGCGTTTCACTACCGTATTTTGGCAACGGTATGTATACAGCTTCACCCACAACCCGACAAATTCAACCATAACGTTAACCGCACACTCATCCTTAAACTTTCCAATCACCATGGAGTTGACTGGAGAATAGCAGGGATGGGTGGGAGGGTAGCCGCTAGTGTTGAACTCCGACATGAGTATCGGTACAGAGGCGAGGTCGCTGTAAAAGTCAGCACAGTCGAGATCCATTATAAAGGAATCTGTATCCATATAGGAGAGACTGACACTGCTCCCATACCACACTCGCATGACATCGTAGTAAAATCGTTACATTAGTGTTTGTGACAGGTCGAGTACGGCAAACCCAGTGTATATGGGCTTGTCAAATTTTACGCACTCCTGACATAATTTGATTAGGGACAACGACTCACCGTATATCGTTCTGCATTTGAATGCAGGTTTAGCAATCAATTTCTTCGCCCTAAATTCTCTACACACGAGTTCCATACGCTGTCGTTTGCGCTTATTTTCCATAAGTTTGCAGTGCGTTGCGTTATTCATTAACTTAAAAAAGTCCTTCTCGAAGGCGTTCGTGGCTGCCTGACGTATCGTCGTATTCATGTCTATATATGGCTTTAGCCACGCCTTCTGATGGAATTGAAGGACACTGTGAACAGCCTTCAGCTGCAACCCATGATACAATGCTTGCTTCAGAGTACAGTAATGTACGATATAATGAAGCTTGCTCTCCAGGGTCGTCATGAGTTTAGCGTGTTTGGACCCGGTGGGACGCTCGTTCACTGGCAATAATGGAAGTACCAAATGCGCTTCGTGAAGAGCGGAAGGGTATTCTACATCTACCTCCAGTATGTAGCCATCATATCCGTCGTCCGGCACGCTCATCACATCGATGTTCGCGGTGGTCCATTCGAACCTGGCATAACGGAGTGGCAAGGACATTGCCCACCCGTATAGATTATTGGCATCTACATACTGCAGGTAGATAGATGGCTTGCTAGCATCATACATCTTCAGTATATGCTTATTATTGGCAACTGCGTGCCACTTAACACATTGAGCCACCCCTCCCCGGATACCAGCCTCAATAAACAGGTGCATATCATAGTCGCAGAGCACCTCTAATTCCACCTGTGTCTTGCGCAACATGGCGTCAAACGAGAACCCGGGAGCACTGACATAGCGCACACAGTCGAGACTGTATGTGCGTAAACAGAGCCCCCGGAAATTCTCGAAGACGTCACACAGAATCAACACGTCCATATTCAAGTAGAGCTCCGAATAGTCTCGGAGAGTGCGACAGCCAAACACTTCCCAGACGGTTTGTGCGTGCTGGTAGTCTTCCGCGCTGACATTCCCCCCAGTAAGCCTATTATAGAATGACTCTATAGCAGGTAACCTCGGCTCGGCGAGCCTCTCACATGAGCTAACATAATCGTGGGGGAAGACACCCTTCCGGGTTACCAGCTTTAGCTCGCGCTCTACAGTGAAGAAGCGAGATCTTGTGTGGAATTCGCCGGACGGCAGATTCTGCGCGAGAGTTGCCAGGCTGGCAGACATAAACCAATAAGTATCAATAAACTGTATAGTGAACCTGTCGCCCAAACTCTTACTGAAGGCGATTAACTTTTTCTCTGTATGTGGAATGATAAATATGTCCTGGGTATCGTAGCCAAGCTGCTTAATAATGAAATTGGCATCATATGTCAAGTTATGGAAGAGTATCGGCAGTCTCTAGGGCCGGCGACGAAGCTTGTTGCAGTTATTACATGACGCCCCAATAAAACTGCCAGTGAAATGGTCATGGTCATGAATCTTTCGGTTGGTGCTGGTAAACATGCCAGAACAGTGGCAGCAGGTAGTGGCTAGAGCATAGCCAGCCTGTTCCCTATGTGTTAGTGCTCGCATAGGTTCAGACTGACTATATATGTCTTTCACCAGGAGACCTATCCTAACCACCTCTTCCATGAGCGTTTCGACGCACCTTCGCCCGTGGAAATGGTTACACCCGGGGGTAGGCTGGTCGTCTTAGAGGCCGGAACAATTTGATTGTCTACCTTGACGTATAAGCCATAAGAATAGGCCTCGTGTTTTTGGTACCTATATATGTAGGACGCGTCCAGGTTTGGCTGACACATCTGCAAAGGCACCAGCTTCGCCTCGAAGTCTGCATATACTACTATAGGTACCTTATCGCCGTTTTGGTAATTCTGGAACTTGAGCACAGGTGGCTTGCCGTCCGCGGCGGGCTGCGGCATGTCTGCGCCAACAGCACCGTGGTCATTACAATACTGCCTGTGCTCTGCCAGAGTTTCGGCGCCCGTCAACCCATTCACACGCAGTCGTTTATCATACGCTTTGAAGCAGCATTTACAGATATCGACATGATCCGTGTGAGATGTCACCTGGAAACGAACCAGTCGCGAGAAATTCGTAACATAGCAATAGTGCGAGTTCTGGTCCTCGCAGTGGTGAGCAGCAGCAAATCAAAGTGCTGGGCCAGTTCCACATCTGTCACCCGTATTGGCACTACTTTCGTATTCTCGATGAGTGCGTATATATTAACGCTGACCCCCGGATTAGCTCTCTCAAATCGAGCTATTTTACGTAGAGGGGTGGGGAAATCTACGGTGTAAAAGTCGCAGCTCGTCTCCTGCCTGGTGTAGCCCTGGTCGACGCGTTCCCGATGTAACCCCTCTACAAAACATGCTAGTATCGCCCATTTAAAGCTCTGCAGGTCAGCTTTGAGCGGGTTGATAATCGCCTTTTTCTCCGCGAAACCTGCAGGCAAGGGGATGTACAAAGAGACTCATAGGGGATCGAGCTTATTTACGTGTAACTGGACCCGTTTCACGGCAGTGAGGGTCCAGCCGCTGCCCTTCCCCATATAAACAGTCTCCTTGTGACAGATCTTTACAATTGCAGCCGGCACTGCCTCCTCGATGTCAGCCACATTAAATACAGGCACATTCTTTGTCTTAAATGCACGACAATCTACCTCGTCGTCGTGCTACCCGGTTTGCCATAAACGCACTCGAGAAATAAATTAAATTTCACCGCTCCCTGGGTCTTGACTTCCTGCTCGAGTTGGCCAATCACATTTGATTTCATACTCTCGAGGTAGGCGCAAATGTCTACGGCATCCCTCGTGGTATTCTCCGCGATGTATGTTCTCATAACGCCCGCGAACATGCTTTCCACCTCCACAAACCCATGTGAGTTGCCCTCGCCAGCCACAGTGGCAGTGAAGCCTCAACGAGGGCTACCCTCTCTCGCAAGAGCCTGAATAGCATGGGAAGGCCCTGGCTGCAGGCTCACCACTCGAGCACGCTTCGCCAGCCGCGAGGTTGGGTTACCAGCACCAGAGCATTTTGCACTATGAGCACGAAGATGATCTGCTCTGGTAAGCTGCTGACCGCAGATTCCACTTGCAAGGATTGAACTGTGGGATTCACCCAACATGTGCGTTCATGGCGACGGGCATCGCAAGAACGCCCGATGCCCTCATTGCAGAACACGCAGTTGGACGATGCGGCCTGTCTGACCACGCATGTACAAACAGTTTCATGCCCTATGAGATGTTCGGCATGTGTGAAGGAGCGTTCACACCGTTCGCACAAATGTTGGGCCGGCTGCCGGAATGGATTGCGAGAGCAATTACGCTCGTGTCGCAAACCATTCCGACGATCCGTAAACACCCGGCCGCAGAAACCACACTGTAGTGCGGGCCTACAAATATTAAGAGGGGGAGTTGGTAACGCAGTAGAGGAAGGACTCAACGCTGGTGATGTTGAAGTATAAGCTTCCATCTCTCGGAATATGCTTAGGAGGTGGTGGTGGTGTTCGATGTAGGTCGGTATCCTATGAATGAAACCCACCCAGTTTCCTGGTTAGTTTGTAAAAACTATGTGTGTGACGTTAAACACATAACAGCACATCTAGTACATGCACGCAACACTCTAGGTAAATTACGAATAAAACCAAAAGGTGCGTTTATATATATAGAGTGATAAATAAAAAACACTCTAGGTAAATTACAAATAAAACCAAAATGTGTGTTTATATATCAATAGAGTGGGAAATATAAAACATGCAAGTGAATTCGCCGGGTCTCGACCCTGGGTGTCCTACTCCTAGGGGATGCGTTGAACGGGGAGGAGGGGGGAAACAGTGAAATGGTAGGCATCCTCCTCCTCACGAGTCGCGAACCTGGGGCCTTAACCTGCAGGAGACGCACACAGGATATGAATCAAGTTAACAATTATTATGCTGTAAGGTATACAGAATGCTCGGTAGGGACCAGTTCTGAAGCGGTCAGCCGGTCGACTTCACCTACTAAGGGCCGTGTAGTGGGTAAACAAAAAAATACTGTGGGGGGGGGGGGGGTATTCATTACAGCTAGTACCGCCGCCCAGCACGTGGCCTCCCGACAAGGGGTCAACAAACAAAAAAAAAAGACTGTGGGGAGTGTACATTACGTCTAATACCACAGACCAGCACGTGGCACCTTCCAGATGAAGAGTGAACAACTCCAATAAATAAATGCTCTGGAATAGAACACACCATGTTCGTGAGGGTCGCTGTTAAAACTACTAACGGAAAAGTAGTTACTTGTACGAGACACACACGCAAGGGCGGCCGCATTGGCTGTCAAGTGATATGAACAAAAACAACACACACGTTAGAGCAGTTACCTGATGTATGTCTATTCACAAACACATACGATGTAGAAGAACACTTACCCAGAATGGACGCTTGGTAGCGAGTGGCAGCTGCAGATGGCTGGGAACCGTCGGGGCGCTGTGGACACGTCTAGTTACACACATGCAGAGCACAGCAGCTGCCCCTAATGTTGGCTTGGAGTTCATATACTATACGTCAAACGTATGGTTCCGTAGCTCGGCAACAAGTGAAAGTACAGCATTCCTGAGGCGGTATATATACTCTCCTATCACACAGAGAAATGCGGCACATCCCGGAGAAACTCGACAAGCAGTTATGTCACTGGCCTTGTGCAGGCATAGGGGGGCATGCGTGGCCTGTCGCACACAGAGTACGACAGTACTTGCATGAACTTGTGTTTTCAATTTACTAGCAAAGTGTGTGTGATGTCGCCAGAACATACATTTCCACGACTTACGCCTTGGTCATAGGCAAGCAGTAATGTGTCTGTTTACTGCGTTTTGAGGTTACTGTAAAATAGCATGGGATTTTAATTTTGTTATGACAGGACATTCTCTACACTCTGCAATAAGAACGCACACAAGTTTCTGATCACACACATATATATTGTCACATAAAAAGTTATACAACGTGGTGTGATTACACCTTACAGGAAAGGTATTGTTTGAGGTTAAACACACACAAATCATGTTTCAATTGCGCTTACGCATAAATACCATCAAAGCATGTAATTGCCAGTTGTTACACACACACACACACACAAAATCAAGTACGAAGAAATAGGTATTACAATTCCTTTTTTCATTTGCAAAAAAGCAGTCGTGATTAGCCAACACACACACACATTCAATACTTTATGCAAAACACAAGGCACGTTTTCCATTACGTGAACAATATAAGCAAACAAATGTTCTATGTTAAAAAACCATTACAAATAAAACTTTTGTGGAACGCATCTGCGAGCGCAACAGTAAGTATATATTTAAGAAAATAGCCATAACTATACAAATGAAAAAGAAAGATTGCCACACTCGTACATAAAGTACGAAGAATTATATAAAAACATTCGATTACTTTTATGCCAAACACAATGCACGTTTTCCATTACATGAACACATCGAAACAGTTACGGGACCTATAATATATAAGAAAACGTTTTTTTGTTAAAACACATTACAAATAATACTTTTTGTATAACCCCATCTCCATAACTATACAATTCAAAGCACATATTGTCACACACAATTCTAATTGATGTTAAAAACAGTGCAAATAAAAACCTTTGAGCACTACACCTTTGCAAGTAGCGTATTGACGAGCTGTATCAGTACGGTTTTCCGCTCTGCAAAAGTTAAATGTCTCACGTCACGTAGTGAAGAGTTCCCACAACTCAGGCAGGCGGTAGCGGCCGGCTTCTAATGGCCAGGGCGTGTCGCACGCTGTCGAGGTCCCTTAACGGCGGCCATAGGCATCTTACGTTTGGAGGCTGCAGCGGGCATCCGTACAAAGTCACCGGTGATGTCAATCACGGCTGCAGAACCCTTCTTAGTACGTTTGGAGGCGGCAGAAGGCAGAGGCTGGGCGGTAACTTCCATCACGGCAGCAGCAGGAACAGACGTATCTGGCATCGGTACATAGTCGGGAAGGTGAACACGTATAGCATCGTGTAGCAAAGCGTGCGTAATCACTTTGTCCGCTCCACAAGGCAAGGGGGTGTCTGTTCGCATATTGTGAACTACACATCTCCCCAATACATTGCGATCATCTGCTGACACGACTCATATGAAACAGGCGTATGGGCAAACAGCCAATGTGCTATGCTGTCACACTGTTCACTATACGAGCGTACATCTGGAGTGGTATTAGCTGGACCTCCTGCAGCTACAAGTTCATAGGTTATGGTGCCGTTCCCAAGCACCACACTGCTGTAGGCGGTCTCCGGACAGAACGGCACGTTCATCTTGTGCACACTGATGTCGACTGGTAGGTAAACAGTGCGTTTATATAGCATCTACACAGCATCGACACGAGCTTTGACCAATAGCAGGAGAAGGTGTGCAAGTAGATCGTACACAGCCTGGCAGCAGCATTTACACTTGCTGCGACAAGTCAGTTCACCCTCGACCGATGCCGTACCACCTTTACTCTTCATTACGTAGTAATATAACAGATGTTGGTGTTGTTTAGGCGTTACTTATATATGGTCTCCCACACACACGCACATGAAGCAAGTGAAGCACTTGTTATGTCAATTGAAGACACAACATACCTTAGCAGCGCATGGTAGAGTCCATTTACAGCCGCAGTCTATCAGCGGGGTTGTATGTATGTGTCCCGTGAACTCTTCGGACCAGCGGTAGGTAGAGCAGGTATTGACATCGCACAGGACATAGTTCAATTTCTTGCTCCCATGGAGGCTTTCATTACGTAGTTTGGTAATATCTTCATTTTCGGCACGTGTTGCTAGTATGCAACCATTTTCAGGCAGCTCGCTGTTTGGCCGGAGATTGAAGACGGCACACTGTTCGCACTTGTAGCAGGGCAGGATGCCCGATTGGAAGTTGTCCCAGGTGTCATGATATCCCCACAAATGATTGTCACCGTCACATATATGTACTTGCTCGTGTCCCAGCTCAGGTTTAAACACTACTCTTCTATGACCAATAAAGTAACTCGAGTACAAGTTCACATCTTCCAGCAGAAACGTCACACAGTCACGTACGTTAAATGTATTGCACATGACGGACGATAGTTCTCTTCTGAATGATACACCAATGTCTACTGCGGCAGGTTCAAACACTTGTCCCTTCTTATATTGTAGCCAGGTACGCCTCACACGTTAACGGAGAACACATAGACTTCCAAGTAATTTTACCTCTGTTTATGCAGGTTGTATGTCTGTCGCCGGTACAGCACTCTGTCCAGCGGGTAATTACACTGGCAGTGGCAGCATTGCCAATTTCATAAGCTATTGCACGAGTAAACCAAACCTGGCATACATACTCGTGCCTGCTTGCGTTAACAGAGTACTGAGTGAACACAGCAGCGTAATTCCGGTCCTCAGGTGATATACAGCACATGTAGTTACATTACACGGTACCGAGAGAAAAAAAATATCGTCATTTATATCACACACCCAGTGGTCGAGTCCGGTACAGAATTCTACCTGGGCAGGGTGGCCGGGAGGTTTGAAGTGAACTCTCCTGTAGCTAATCGTGACTTTGCCCTCGTACATGACTATCGGGTTAAATGTTGCTTGCATGGGTGCAGACAGACGACCACGAGCTAAGTGCAGTGCTGCTGGGTTGACCGCCATGTGAGAGGCACTAAAATAAAAAATTTCCGAGACGGTGGTGGGTTTATGTAACAATATATATATATATATGTGCTAGTAGCGGCTTTATGAAAATTCTACGGCGTGCATAGACCGCCCGTGGCCAATGGGCTTAATTACCGCATAACTAAACCGGACTGGGGACGTATTCAGCTTGACCATATCAGCATCTGTTATAAGTTGTACGTACCGAGTCGGCAGCCTGATGCGGAATTCCTCGTCTAACATGCATGTGACACACTTGCCATATGCAGTCTCGGTCCTCCAGAAATCGGAGGCTAAGTACAGCTTTCCTATGACCAAGTCTGACAGTGCCGTGTACCTCCCCATCCCGTTATGCTTGGTGAGGAGTATTTCCATTGCCACTGCTGTTGCCGTTGTAGATACCGGACGAGTACTATAGTTACCCCCATCGCAGGCAGCCCTATTTATACCGGTCCGGGCGGCGTTTTTGTGACAATAAGTTGACCCTCGCAGCCAGTTTCCCCCTTCCAACGCCTTAAGAGCAGAGCGTTCAGGTACGGACACGTGCATCCGAGCCTGCAAGTGGTACACACATGGAGGATTTTTTTATATATTGTTCTCGCAACATTCGAAACGAAGGGTAGCCAGCCTCCTCCGTTTGGAGGTCACAGATTTTTCAGTTCGTGTCGCAATGTGTGCTTAAATAACGCTTCTGCTCTGGCCCGGCAACGAAGACAGCCTCGCTCCCATTTATTAATGCGCTAAGTACATTTCGCACTTTATCATATTCTACATCACCCACACTCCAATTGATACTGTGATAGTATTGTTCCAGCCTATATATTTGTTACTTTGCTTTTAATGTCCAGCTCATTCCATGGAAATTGTGGCAAGAACGTGTATTATTCTATGTGCCCGTCGACATATGCCACGCAGATGCATTTTATAATGAAACCTCGCTGCGAGACGAAGCCCTGAAAATTCATGTACATTCTGCCGGTCGGGAAGTGACTGAGGTATAGTCGCCATGTACGTCAGTACTTTAACTATCCTGTCTCGCATGTTGTATGTTACGAGTCTGTCGTGAAGTATTAACGCAAAGGCCTGGGTAGCGGGGGGAAAATTCCCCCGCTGTGGATATTTCAATCCTACAGTCCACCACACCGGATTTGATTCTATTATCCTGTTTACTGACATCAAATACCAGTAGGGGAGCCATGTTCATAAAGGCGTTCGGGTCGAGTGTGGGGGCCTGCGTTTTTCCGTAGTACGACATCTGGAAGTCCGCATACATTTGATAAGGGACTGTATATGCACCGTTTGTAAAATCAATGTTCAAATCGCCGTACGGGTAAGCCTCGGAGTTTAAAAAAATTTCAACGTTCTTAATATTGACATGATAAAATTTCGAGCAGTCTGTATTGAGGACATTTCGCCTGCCTTTCTGAAACACAACACATATCTCGGTTTTTCACTTGTTGAAACTAGTTTTAACGTTCTAATTAAAGCTCGTGGAGGCAGGAATATTTGGGTACGTCTCTAAACTCCATGTACGAAACACAATATCTACATTCCTTCCTTTTTCCGCATATTTCATTAATTTTACGTGTTCAGACATGTTGACCTGCACGTGCGGTAATAACCAGTCAATAGAGCATATTGCTAGCAATGCAGCTTCTGCTCCCGTGTCGTGTAGTGCGTCAGCTTGTGTGTTTGCCATGTGAATAACTAACTCTTGCTTGGAATTAATAATCACATGCTTGTAATCTTCCGCGAACCCCAACAGTATAGCTAGTGGAATACAAACTTCGAATTTCCCGTTCGCATAGACTGGGACCTTAAACTCATCGTCTATGCTCCAGCCTGCCATTTGCGTGGCAGGCAATTGGTTATGCATTAATGACAGATAGTTCTTTAAGGTGGCTGTAATTCCCACATCACGAGTTGCATCGACTTCACATCCGTTCAACTCATACGCAATTCTACTTATCATGTGAAGTATACAGTTTCTAATGATTTTAGTCGTCACGGGAAGCACATTGCCTGGATTCGTCAGTGTTCCCCGGAAGCGCAAATATTAGTTACAGGGCGCCGTGTATATATCCTGTTTTTGCACAGGGATGCGGACCTCGGACGAAGGCATGTAGGGGCCCGGAAGATAGGGTGAATAAGTGTGGATCTCAGCCTTAGTGATCGCGTCTTTGAACCCCGCCGGCTCTGCGACGTTTAATATTTCCACATCCATGCTTGATCGTCAGTCCCAATCGTCTAAGGAAACACACGTTTTCAGGTGTTAGCGCTCTGCGTGCCTGATTCGTACTGACTTTAACTTTGGTACCGTAGGCGACTTTTATTACATTCGCACGCCTAATTTTCAGGCCCATCTTTCCTTAAATGCATGCGGACCATTATCTGTTCGCCTCGAAAATTAATCAATCGACTCTCTTGGTCTACAACGGACACTACGACCTCCTGTACGTTCGACGCCACTACCGGAACATAAATGGGTGTTTTCGGTACATTTACGAGTTTAAATCCTGGTGGCACCATCGCTGAAAATGCGTGCAGTGTCTGGCTGGGCTTGCCATTGAGATACGACTTGTTAACCAAATTACAGTTTATTCGTATGACATTGACGGGAAATATTTGTACCAGCAGCGTAGATACGTGTGTTTTATTAGCCTCGTATGTAGTGTTCTCGAATCCTAGCATGGCGGCGAGAGTATCGCTGCCCGAGAAGTCTACCTGTGCACTACACTTCATTTCGCTATGTAATGTGTTCGCATTACCGCGTAGTACTAATGTGGCTTCCTTACCCAGCTCGTGCGTAAGATATTCGCCTATGTCATCGATTTCATAAGACCTTGTGGGTATACACACCTCCCCCATCTTCCCTTCCCCCTGAACTTAACGGAACATACAATTGCGGTTATCTATGTTCGGCACCGAGAAGTACGTTTGAAAATCAATCACCGCCACGGATCATACCCCCTTCATGGAGAGTGGTGGAAAGTGCACGGAACGCAATTCCGAACTGTTGCCCGACGAGATCAAGGTGATGGACATGACTGAGGACAGCACCTAGCGCCCACTCGTTAAGTATCTATCTTTGTAAGGAAGCGCAGACAAAGGTGTCCACAGTTCCATGATCGCGGCTTTTTCTCTGCTCCGTGATTATAGTATATTCGCTCTCCTCTGAAATACGTCTTCAGTTTTGGCGGGGTCCTTAAATTTCCAAAACTGCCAAAGTAGTGGACCGTATCGTCATTCTTTTTATATGCTGTCCAATGAGTTCCCGGACCTGCGCTACTGTCGATGTTCACTATACCACAATCCATCGTACGCGCTCGAAAGGGCAGTCTGTATCGCATGAACACTCCCTGGAAATTCCTTAATTTTAATTTTCGTGCATGATTAAGTATTTCAAGGTTGGTTAGCGGGTGGGCTGGCAGTCCCCTTAAGATCGCTTCGTTCTTTTGCGTTGTCAATTTATTTTTCTGCCCCTTCCTCCAGCTACTTGTTAGTAGGGGCGCAGGTGCAGTCCGCGACCGTTTTTTGCAAGCGTCTCCATTCGTTTATTGTGACTCAAAGTCTCCTTCAAGCGTTTGTTTTCGTCTTTGGCCGTATTAACAGCCTTGGCAATGCCGCTAGCACCTCCAATCAAACTTCCTAGTACTCCTACAGCTGGTAAGAAGAACGGCAGAATGCCGCCTCGTTTCACTGCTAACCTACGAGGTTTCCTGCTGCAGCGCAACTTTTTCGTCATCCCAAATTTCAATCCCATGCCACATTTCACCTTAGTCTTCATAATTTTCGACACCCCCCACCCACCCGCGCTGCTATGCGTTCCCCGAGCTTGGCCTGTGCCGATCCTACTATTGACTTGGCCTTATCGGCAAGAATCGTATCGGCCACGTGCCTATCTGCCAACTTAGTACTTGTCGCGTACGCAATTTCGTGTTCTTTGCACGCTGTGTCTAACGAGTTAATGGGGACGTCGCCGCGCTGTAATCGCCTCTCCAGCTTAGTGCCAGGACCGCAATACTTATATCCAGGAAGGTGCACTTCAAAGGGCAAATTGGTAATAAGAGAATTTACCAGTCCACTTCCTTTCTTAGAGCTCTTGCCTCTACGACCCATACCTTTACACTTACAGTTAAATTGTATTGTGTTACTGCTTTATACACTTTGTCATAGTGGCTGGATGTGATCCTGGATACACTACATGCGTGTACTGCATCTCGAGGGCTTGTGTCGCAACATCTTGATGTCATCTCGACGCGCAGCCGCCGCCCGGATATTGTGTACATGCTCTTCTCTCTTCCTGGGAAGGGCGCCGGTGTGGGTATCTCGGTGGCAGCAGCAGGGGTCTTGCGTAATGTAACCCACTCCGCCTGGGAAAGGCTTGCATGCCGGGGGTGATGGCAGGGTCGTCCTGCGGTTGCGGTGAACCGCGACTGCATCCTCTCTTGTGTAACAGCCCATGCTAAGAGCGGTCGGCAAAGTATTCCCTCGCCCCCATCCACTCGACCTAGAGACATCCCGTGTGTGTGTGAAGACAGAAACATATTTTATATTTTATTCATATCTGATTGTAAAACCCAGCTGTTATATCTAGAGTCGAAATCTAGCCATTTCACGAATGCTCGCGTCCCGTGTCGTTTTAATATCCGCTCGACTAAGTAAGTGTTAGGGAATTTGGTTTTCATTAGTTCTTCGATATATAATTGCCCTTTCAATCTCTCACCATTTAGGTCTTTCAAAACGAAGGTCCGAGGTTCGTTATGCTGAATCTGGCTAATTTTGTATATTTCTAATGAACAGTTGGGTGTGTAAGATTTCGCAATTGTTGGTTTAATTCGGGAAATGTGTACATTGTCTCCTACTTTAACCTTTACCTTCCGCCTGTCCACTATCTTATCGGTTTTAAACACAGTCTACAGCAACTAATAGTTTTTAACGTCCACCGGACGCATACGAATGGTCCTGTGTTTTCTAGCATTGTATTTGGTAATAATACGAGGTAACATATCCAGCCACACATACTTTCCTCACACTGAGAATTCACGCCACATATATGCTTTTAATGTTCGATTGAATCTCTCAATAATTGAAGCCTTTTTTTCGCCATGGGTGCTGTAGTGGTTGATTCGGCTCTCGTCCATGAGAGAACGGAAAACTTTATTGTAAAATTCCCTACCTAAATCGGTCTGCATATTCTTAGGCGGGCCCTTATCGCTTAAGACTGTTTTCATAACTTTGGCAATGTCCACCCCGTTTTTTCTGCGAACTGGGACGGCCCATGCGTATTTGCTGAAACAATTAATTACGGTTAGCATGTATCTATACCCCTTATTCACAACAGCATACAGGATCATTTCCACCAGGTCGGCTTGATACAAATCGGTGAGTCGAAACACGAGCACTTTACTTCTGCGGACATTTCTTCTTGCTGATCTGTGAATCTCGGTTGCGATTGCCGCACGAGACATTTTCAGTAGACGTAGCCACCTTCCCGAAGTTCCTCCACGATATTGACAATTTCGTTTGTGTGTGACTGATTACCTGCTTGTTGAGATGCTACGAGTAGACACAGTCTGGATACTAATTCATTTACGTTGTCCCAGTAAACGTACTCAAGCTGGCTGTCTCCATCAAGCTTCGAAGTCAGTCCCGAACCACTGGCTAGGCCCACGTCGGGAAACAACTCGGTAATAATGTCGAATTTCGCGTGGACCTCGTTCTTATATGTATTGGCAGTTATGTCATTATCGGTTAAATGAGCGCTCGTGAGTTTAAGTAATTTGTGGTATTGGTGTAGAGCTTCTTGTGAATACTCTCCAGGTCTGCGTTTGAATAACAGCTCGTAAAGGCCTGGCGCTGCGCATATGGTTTCATTGTTAATATGTATGTAATCGTTGGGTATAAAATAAGTATGCTTGTTCCCGAGAAACCATTTTTGTTCCGCCTATATAAACCGTAAATCACATCGTTAAAGCGAGTCGTATAGGAATTGAGATACGTACGAACAGTGTCCGGGCGGGAATCTACCTTTTTCTTACGTTTCAAATCGGCCAAGGATACCTCATCATCATCATCTTCGTCAGTGGCCTCCAGAAGTGGCTTTAGATTGATGTACGGGTCGGTCTTCACACTAGCGAGAGGGGGAACCGGTTGCTCCTTTATAGTATCCAGCCGAGACGTGATAAGGCGGAAGGCTTCTTCCAATACTGCGTCCCGCTCCATACGAGCGCGTTTGGCCTGTAGGTACTTATCGTGAACGCTTTCAACAACGTGGTGTAAATCCTCGACAGCTGCAGCCATTATACTAAAATTTACGCGAGCTGCGTCTCGACTGCTGTGAGCTTGGGGTCCACACCACTAAGTTTGTCACGGATCTCTGTTGCTATACGCAGATTATCTCTCAATGTTGCAGCAAGAGTCGTAAGGGACCTGTAGTCAACGTGATAGCCTAAATCTACCAGTTGTGCCTATACTGTGGGCAGCTTGCTCGCTACCACCCTTTGCATGTTATTTGTCAGAGTCTGAAAATGTTTTGTCGTGGTGAGGGACATCGTACTGATGGTACCTAGGTTCGTGTCTAGCTTCTTACTTATTGCTTCCAGTGCAGCTGTGTCATTAAGGTGACTGCCTAGTTTCGTGGTAAGAACTCTCACTCGCTCGCACATGTCGTCCATGGCTTTGTCATTAAGGAGACTGTCTAATTTCGCGGCAAGACTGCTAACTTGATCGCTTACATCGTTCATTTTCGTCTCCATAACTGCGAACGCACCACCTAATGTGCCATGTTCCCCTACATCGCCGGCTACGTTGCTCAGCTGGGCGTCCAGCTTGGTGTATAGTACATTCGTGTTGGCGAACAGACAGCCTTCCATGGCTATGAGATTTGATTCCAGCTTTGGGGGTACCACACACTCTGTCTTTACATTAAGGTGTCCGTCCAGTAATGCAGTAAGGCCTGCTAGAACTCTAGCGCTCCCTTGCTATGCCACATCAGTGATTTTCTTCTCCACAGCCGATATTCTAGCTACTAACACGTTCAGTTTAAGTACGTCATCGGATAGTTTGTGCAGCTGGGCCTCCATATTGGTAGACAATATGTTTGTGGTACCGGTCAGGCTACCTTCCACGACGTCGAGCGCGTCCCCGGTTGTTAATGGTGGTCAGGAGGGATGGGATACCTTATCGATTAACGTGCCGAGCCTCAAATCCATGTTTGTGGTAAGTATATTGGTATCGAAGAGGTGACTTTCCACAGTGGCGAGCTTCCCTCCCACCTCAGCCAGTTGCTTAATATCATCGGCCAATGGGCGTAATTCGCTTGACACGGTCGTATGCACACTGCTGGCTATTCACTCTACCACACTGCTCAGAGCTAACTCTAAGGCCTTGATTCGAGCCATACCGGACAATAATGTGCGCAGATGCGTCTCAATACTGGTCTGTAGTGTGGCCACCACCCGTATTCGAGCCATACCGGCAATTACTGTGCGCAACTGCGTCTGGATATTGGTTTGAAGTGTCGCCACTGGCCGCAACGCCTCCGAGGTAACGCTTCGGACGAAGGATACGTTCGTGGCGTCACTATCGTGTTTTGCTCCGCCTAAATCCTTTGCTCGTTTTCCCCCGAAATTACAGTTCCCGTCGTTAGTAGATATAATACAGCTTTCTGGTGTCTGCTTCAGGCCACTATGGCCGAACTTGGATACTGAGTAGCTCATACTTCACTGATGTACAATAATGAACTGATCGAAACCCCTACGGTACTACCCCTTGCAAGTGGAAAATCTTTTGCTATAACTAGAAACCCATGAGGTCCATGCCAGCAAAATGCACACAGGTCTTTAAATTTGTCGAATGTCATGTCAGTGTTAACATGGTCCGAGTAGACGTGGCGTAAATTCAGGTCGTCCATGCGAAAGAGGACTAGGAAATTTGCATTGTCTTGTAGCAGTTGTTTGGGCATTTGTGAATACGTTTGCCATAGGTAAATAGAATCAACTGCTACATGACATCCCATGCTGAAATACTGCTGCATTGTCACCTGTTTTTCACACGTTACATCATCGAAAATAAACACGGAATTCGGTAAAGCCTCGCTTGGCTGCACGACTGCGTCGTTGTCGCTAAATGGAAAGTAGTGGAGGCCTGCAACTGCTTGTAGTATTTGCGCTAGACGTACGTACTTTGGCTGATGAATGGATTTGGAGTAAAGATATATGTTTTCGAAACGCAGGCCATTCGGTTCAGCTAATAAACTAATGAGGATGCAAGTTTTCCCGCAGTTGCTCGGTCCGGCTATGATTACTCGTACGGTGTTCGGTAATAACTTTCCATGTCATAATTTAAAAACGTTAGTTTCGTCTTCGTCGACGTCACTGATGCAGATAGGAAGCGTAGTTGTCTGCGTCACGATCTCCATCGAACTGATATGCGAATCAGTTAATCGCTAATATTTATAATATTTATGTGAGTTTTTTTGTCCCTGAGTGATCTCTGTTATGTACAGGGTGTGTGACGCGTCCTTCCAATTAGCTCTTGGCTGCGGGCGCGATCGCACGTGAATGTAAGTATGCTGGTGCTGCTGGGAGGGGGGAGAGTGTGTGTGTGTTTGTAGGAATTATATATATTTATATATATATATATATATATATATATGTATAATATTTTTGTCTCTCTCTCGTGGGGTGGGGGCCGGGGTCCTGATGGGAGGGGGGTTAACACACGTGATGGTAGGACTTATATATATGTATATGTATATATATATGAATAATATTTTTGTTAACACACGTGCAAGGCTCTAGTGCATAGCTGGCGTGTCCCTTGGTAGCTGCTGCTGCACTCCCTGAGAATGCGAGAGCGTGGTGTTTTAACATACACTCTACCCACTACGCTACTGCGGCCCCATTGAATTAGACATGCTGGAGCGTTACATTTAACTTGTCATCTACGTAATCTCTTTTGGGAATGTGGGAGCATGAAGTTGTGCTCTACCCATTACTACACTGCTGCACCCTTCCTTTGGAATGCATGACGTCCCGAAACTTTGTCCTGGCTGCGTCTCTGTTGGGATACGCAGCCATAGATGCGAGAATGCAAGAGCATGAAGTTGCGCTCTACCCATTGCTTCACTGCGGGCCCCCTTAAATGCCACAGCATGTCCTGGCTGCATCTCTGTTGGGATTCGTCGTCGTCGGTGCGTGAATGCAAGAGTGTGTAGTTGCGCTCTACCTATTGCTTCACTGCGGCCCCCCTTGAACCATTGGGTGCGTCGTCTTCGGGAGTCACAACCAACATGACTGACCCCTTGGCGTCGGCTTAGGGATTCTCCATGAACCAACATGGCCGCCAGGGAATGTGCGAAAAAATATTTTTTTTGAACTTTTCAAAAGTTGGAACTTTGCAAAAGTTAAATCAATATTTTGAAATATTGTGTCAAACTTTTTAAAACAACAATTTTGAAAAATTTATTTTTTAAAATAAATTTTAGCAATTTTTTGCACTTTTTTGCACATTTTGGCACTGGCCGCCAAGATGGCGNGAGGCCGCCTCCGAATTACACTGGCTGCCAATATGGCCGCCCCCGAAGCGGAATGCCACCGCATGAGGTTTGTAATTTCCTTACCAAGCTTCGGTGTCCCGGTGTCCCTGCCGTGACGCTGTCTTAGAACATACCAAAGCAGAGTACTAATGATAGTTTTGACCTCCTGGGAAACGATACACTCTACTGGGACATATATGGGCAGAAAAGGGTCAGTTTTAGCATAATTCCCATTTTTTAATATACACTGGTCATCTCACTCCAGCTTCCAGTCCACATCAGGTTTAGCAGTCTGCACATCGGCTTCACGACTGGCGCGCCATTCAGAACATCCGAAAGCTCAAATTAATGGGCTAAGTCCGTGAATCAGAGAACTGCGTAAACCCAGCGGAATTCATTCTCCCTCGTGACCGATCGTTAAGGGTGTGGGTAGTGCTTCGGCTAGACCACACGCTTGGTAAACTGAGTACTAAGAACTCAGGTCTTGTGGTAGGACATGCTCGGTGCGACCTGATGTATCAGGTCGGGGCTTTAGATTTGGTCAACTTCGGTGAGCGCTGGTCATGTCTGTGATGAGAGGGCGCGATCCCTCTTCCCCGCCGAATCGGTGGCCGGGGTGCTGCGGAATAGCCGTAATGGCTAAGAGCGCCCCGTTAACAAATAAGAGCATGGCTGTGATGGCTGTGTATCATACATATATATGCCTCGTGACCGCATGGCAATGGATTGTGGGAAGTGTATGGCCGTGTTGGGAGTATTGAAAACATAAAACTAGAACAGTAAACCTAAGTTTAAAGCGGATGTGGGGGAATAATATTGCGCAGCGCGTTCTGCACGCTTGTTTCGTAACCATCGTCGGCCGTTAAGCCGCGGAGGAAGTTGCTGCTGTGAAAGTGAAGAATGTTTTGATGAACATTGGGCAAGGAGGAGGGGGGGGGGGTTTNNNNGGGTTTTCGGTACGACAGCCATCTAGGGAAGTGCTGACAGCGAGAGAAAAGAAGCAGGCGTTATAAAAGGTGGAAGAGGGGAAAAGGCACGCCCCAGAAGAAGTGGGTTGTGTCGCGCTCTCTTTACGACCTGCAACTTTTGTCATTCCATATGGCAAATAATAATTTAATACTGTCTTACGGTTATCATATTAAAATCTTATAGAAACTGTCATATCTTATTTCTGCACATATCCGGAAATTATCATTAAATTATGTTGAATAATTATAAAGAATAATAAAATTATATTCCTGTATCTGTGCACAGCAGTATCTAACTACAATATTAAATAATATTTCATATTTGAAAGTGAATTGTATTGAAACTGGTTCAGCATTATGTATTACTTTCATAGTAATAGTTTCCAGTATCTACAGTCAGTGCACACAAACGATTTTACTTGATAACGGAAATTAATAGTAGTTGTTGGGTCAGATACACTCTTTATAATTATGTGGCTAGGAAATTGCGGGAAATTCTAGAGTTATTTAAGTTAAAATAATTTTTGATAATCAAATATATACTATTTGCATCCTTAATTAAGACGACGGGTTGTCAACGGTAATTTCTTTTTAAAAGTAAATAATTCCTTAGAGTAAATCTTATGATTTTACTAAATGTGATTTGCTTCTTGCAAGATCAAAATTTTCATATTAAAGTGGATATGGTTGAAACTTGGTTATAATAAAATTTGTTACAACTACTACAAAAACTAGTGCTGGCTATTGGGGAATGTATTTCAATTTGGGGGTGGATGGTGGAGAAGCTGATGCCAAGGAGCAAGAGTGTAGGGAGGAACCAGGCCTCCACCAATGTTATGATAAATTATTTATGAGTCATCGTCATAACTTAACGTCGCTATATGGATGTAACAAATTAGTGATTACAGATATGTAATGAACACTATATAAAAGGGGTTTATTTAACATTATGTTTGTACAATATTATTTCAATATAAACGTAATTGAAAATGCGCGGAAGGAGCTACACGAATATACTAAAATTTTATTAGTATTAATTTATAAAGATTTAACAAGCAAAATTCTGAGTAACGACTAATTGGAGAGTCCCCACCTTGTTCACGATACCGGATGTTGATTAAGATGGAGGAAGTAAACTAATTTCAGCAATCATGGCCCGTGTCCTGAATAAATAAGTGAAGGTAATGATGATGCAGGCCACTCAGCTCAGGCATGATCATAACTCGTATCAGCACAGTCCAAGAAGATGTTCTTTTACTGACATATCGCGTAAAACTGTCCGAATACTTATTGACACTTGTTCGTGCCGACTTATGTTAGATGTTTCTTCAACAAAAATGTGAGATGTTTGAATATCACTCACTAATTTCCTTAACATGAAATATGCTGCAGTTTTAGTCAACACATTCTGAATAGCTGGGAGGGTAAATTACTTTTTTCTTTTAAAGGAAGTTGCTTAACCCAGGAATGTTTTGACTCATCATGTTGAGAAATTTCAGGAATTATCATCATGGCCTAGGAATGTTAATCCTTGGCGAGCTAAATTTAACAATATTTTTATAATAGCTTCCAACTTCCGAGGCATCGTGCTGCTGAGTTTGTGACGCCATACCAATCTGTGAAACTACAGATTCAAGGTGCAGCAATTTTATTATTACCACAGCATCTTTACGAGTCTGGCTTTTCATTACGATTTACAAACCTTGATTCTGCCTTTTTCCAGTTTTTTTAATCCTTCCCTATTGATCAGTTTCTAAACACTTTTGTTGGGTTGGGAAATAAATTTCTTCCTCGTCGCTTCTGTGCAATCATAACACACAACACTTTTAAATTTCTCGCTTTAATGGC
The DNA here is from genome assembly GCA_002778355.1 of Clitarchus hookeri. Classification (NCBI taxonomy): domain Eukaryota; kingdom Metazoa; phylum Arthropoda; class Insecta; order Phasmatodea; family Phasmatidae; genus Clitarchus; species Clitarchus hookeri. Next base: position 158,954 of record NQII01000824.1, on the reverse strand, counting down.
GGCCCTCCTTATCATTAAACAACAGGCAAAAAAATTAAAATAAATTTTTGAATTTTTCTATCTTAAAACGCGCGTTTGGCGCCCCTACTTGGAATTTGTTTGGGAGCAACAGCATACCAACCCCCTCCCCCCCTCTTTCTTTGGTTGTTTACCTCTGCTTAGACCCTGAGAGAGGCCAGGCAAACCGTCTGTGGTAGCCTATTTCTGGAACTTTCAAGACAGAAAACTTGGATCGATTTGAGGTGCCCAACGACAAATGGACATTTCGCATAAAGAAACCATTTTCTTTACATTTCTTTGATTTTGAAAAAAATATTGAAAAGGGATGATTATGGGCATTTTTGTTAGGGTGTGTAGTTACGCTGGAAATAAGACGTTGCGAGGCGTAAATTATTTGGGACACCATTTTCTGTGTTAAGCTGCTTTCAGTTGCCCGATAATTCTTTCTCACATGAAAACGTCTACACGGCTTCTTTGCATTCTAGAAATGTCCCATACAAATGTAGAAAGGTATCAAATTATCTTGTATTTTAGTATAAATGGAGGTTTAAAACTGAATGTAGAGAACAATAACACATTATGATTTTAGTGAAGATCGAATTTTAACATTTAACTGTTATCGTCCAGCATTGCTTCTTTCGTGGGGAGACTGATAGGTGAAGATTATTCAGCTTGAACAATCCAAGATTACTAATGGCAGTAAATATAATAGTTCGTGAACTGCATAGCTCGTGTAAAATGCTTAAAACAGTGATTCACAGATTTTAGGAAGTTAACGAACCTATACTGGTATTGAATGTTTCCACACGAATATAGTAAGCCAAAAAAATTAATACAATTTTGATCATCTTTGTAATGTCTGTAATCCTAGAATGTTAACTCTATATGTCAGTGTAGATTGTAAATGTCAGTGTAATATTTATTTATGACTTAACGAAGTTAATATAAATTGTAACTAACTTGTGAAACTTACGATCACCAACATCAGGATTATTGTTAATTCAATAGTTGTATTCCTTGTTGTAAGTCATATGTTGTTGTCGCTGCACGCCAGCCGTCCTAGTGATACAGATGACTCACGCGTTTACCTGTTGTCAGGTTAACCTGTGTAATGCCACGTTGAAACATATTGCTGGAGAATACTCGCTGACCCAGATTGCCTTAGTTCATGTTAACGCTCCGGTATTGTGACTTACGTAGACAGAACTTACACAGCCCGAACATGTGGTGTTTATTATAAATGCCAGTGTTAATGATTAAGTCTGTTTCTACGTTATATTTCATATTTAACTGACTTTATCCATATTTTCTCAGGAATAAACCTTTTCCTCCAGATTCTCATTATAAGACTCTCAGTGGTAAGGTAATAAATAGCCTAAATAATTGTAATGGAATTGCTGTAAACTGTTACACATCAACGAAATTATTTCTGAGATGCCACGTTCAGTATGTAAACTGCCATATTCTTATTATAAGAAACAGGAAATGCTTGCCATATTCTGTAAAAGTATGTTACATATATCTTTATTATATAAGTGTTCAGTGCAGTAAATATTTATTTTAAGTATTTTGTAAGAAAGTTGATTTAAATTTATTTAGATAAACCAATTATTTTATGAGGTTTCATCAGTTTGAAAAAATCTGAAAAAGGGTTCTTTATTCTGTAAAGCCGGTGATTTTATATGTAACTACTTGTTTACGGTACGCTCATATGAATGTTGCATACAATCTACAATATGGAATAGAAATATTAATTTTGTTTATGCAGATGTAAGAAATGCTATTTTATTATGAACTGTTAAGACTAAAAAGGTTTGTCCTAAGGACATACTTTCGTCTGTAATGGCGACGTTAAACATCGCCGAAAACCCACCTTTAGTGTGACAGACACCCACAACCTCATAAATGCGAAGCACGCATAACGCGCTGTCAAACACGCTAGCGTAGAATAAAATGTGCAAACGCTGTCTACATTTATTTAAGCAGGGCTGAAATAATTTGGTTTGCTTATTTAGTCCTCGCATATTAACGCGCATTCACGTACTAACAAAAACGCGACGGGTCGTTGTTAGCGAAACTTATTTGCGAATGTGGCCAAATAAACACAAACATATACGCGTTTCATTGGTCGATATAGAAATGTTGACTTACGAAATTTTTTATAACTCCGGCGCTGATTTAACATTGTTGAAAAAGAGCTAACAGTGCTTTATGAACAGTACTGCTGATTTCACGGCAAATTCAGTTGCAGTTAAATCTTTGTTTATCGCTGTACCGTAAACAATTGTTACAAGAATATTTTCCATTGCAATGTTCTGTACATTAACAGTATTGTTTCAGCGGGAATTACTGGACGTTCCATCGAAAAGTTATATTTGTGAATAGGTATGTTTGCCTTTAATTGATTCAGTAATTATAACAACAACAATTAACACTCGATATTAAAACAATTTTTGCAATTTTTCGAAAAAATTACCTTGCTTATTCTACGAAGTTTCCGAAATATAATAAAACTACAATGGCAATATAATTTATACCCATTGGAAAAAAAATTATATATTATAATTTTCTATTTAATTGCTTATAATTTCCTCAGTGCCATTTTATACTTCACAAAATCGTAAATTTTTCGTTTTTTTTATGCCGTGCAAAGTAACTGTAGTAATTTTCTCCACGTCAGCTTACATTAAGATAAACAAAAGTCTTCATCAGTTTTACCTCCACACACAACACAGGAGGTAAAAACTTATAACATCCCTCAATTCCAGCAAAAAATATAAACAATATCTCCAACAACTAGTATTTATTACACTTGAGTAAAACAATAGTACACATTCTTAAACACAGGCACCCTTTTGTTCGCCACAGCTGTTGCCATGAGTAATGGTGTTGAGAGGAACGCAGATGCAGATTTTGTAGAAAGAGCTCTGCTGACCCAAGTAACAAGTAATCCCCGCCACTAGCCCTCGGGCTTATAGCTCGCCACGTATGGATGCCCAGCTGGCACAGAAGACTTAACTTCCCCGGAATGCCGCCTCAACTAGAATGGCATGAAGCAAAGGAATTTTACCGAACATACAGTTCATTGTTAACTCTAAACAATGGGTGAATTCGCAGTTAATTGCAGGGTGCGAGTCAATTTATAGCCCGTGCAAACGCTTTACGAGACTTAGCAGTATACCCTGTTTAAGCACTTGGGCTATATCATATGAGAGCACTAAAATAAGTATATTTATTTCCACATACATAATGACAGCTCCACTAATTCCGCAGTACGTTTTGTGGCTCACAACGTAAGTCCTGGTATGTATCCTCTCGCCAAATAAACAGCCATCCCCATGTTGTCACACTTACCTCATTATATAACTCAAGGCAAGATGCACGTGTAGGCACTACAAGTTACGGTAAAATATTCAGTGGTACACGAATGATTTAGAACAACCTTGTGCAGTTCCGATAAAATATACAAGAAACTAAACCCATAATAAATACAAATAAACATAATAGAGCATTTAAAAAGCCAAACAAATATTTTTTAACAGATTATAAAAAAAAACTATACCACACCATAAACACAATCGGAATAGGCTACAGAAGAGACAACCTGTCAATCGTATGCCTAGCTTTCACAGATGACGTAACAATACTCTAAGACTCAGTTGAAATTGCCACCAGACACATAGAAATACTGAATTAGCAAACCAAAAAGACAAGTATATAAATCTCTTTTGATAAAAAAAAAAAAACAGAATTCATGACCATCACTAAGGCAGCTCGCAAACAAATTAAAACTAAGTATGGCCTAATTAACAGGAAGGAAAACTTCAAATATGTAAACGAAATTATAGAAAAAATGTTTCAGAAAAGAAGCCATTAAATCAAGGGATCTTAAACTGAAATAAAAAGCCATTAACCATTAATGCTAAATGAAGCCATTACGCAACAGTAATTCCTTCAAAAGCACTCCATGGAGCGGAGTTTTTGACTTTGAATGAGAAAATGATCATAGAAGAATTATAAATAACAGAAAGAAGAATACTAAGAATGATGCTGGGACCAGTTAAAGACGGGGAACAATACAAACGACAGCATAACAAGGAACTCTATACACACACTGAGACAATCACAGACGTATTTGGGAAGACAATAATTTCATTTTATGGACACCTTCAAAAAATGGACTCAAACAGACTTACAGGAAAACTTTACACCTACTTAAAAAATTTAAACTGCCTAACACATGGATTAATGAAACTGAATAGGTCATGAAGGAAATCAAATTTCCCAAGATGAAATTAAAAGACGCTCACTACTTAGGGACAAGTTGAAAATTTTTACAAGTTTCCTGGAAAAACCCAAGAAAAAGAGAGAAGTCGTTTGAACTGAGGAGAGAAAACAGAAACATCGAGAAAGGATGAAAGAAATGTGGGAGAAAAGGAAGAACGAAAGCAAGTTACAGTTAAAATGAATGTAGTTCAAAGTGGCTCATACAAATAAAAAAAAACACAGTGCTCATATCGAACAATGGGTGAGCACAATAAAGGTTATACGGGGAGCACATGTAAATTTACTTTGATCCTATTTTTACTAAACAGTTGTGACCCGATCATCAGACCTTCTGTAACGCCTAAATGCAAAACATACAGTTGCTTAATGATTTTTCTGAACATGGAATGTCGGTATTTTGACAGACTTGAACATTGCAGAGCAGAGTATATCGCAAAAGCTGTTGTCAGAATGATACAATGTTTCAACGTTCAGCAAATACGCTTCTTTGAAAAATGGGCATTTCAATGTAAAAGCGTTAAATGAATACTGTTATATTCTTAAATACAGCAGTTTTTTATCTTGCTGATGTCACTCTTTAAGGTTTCACATGTCTCACGTCTCGAGAACTTTTTGTCCCTTTTGCCATTCTTTTCCCCCAACACAGTGAGTGGCATATATACGCACAGCACGTTTGAATAATTAATAAAATTTTCCTTAATCTCTATAAATACTTTGACTTGTAGGTTCGATACAACCGTAAATGAATAAAGAGATTTGGGTGGCTCTTAACATCGAGGTCTTGATAGGCTATGAGCGTGAAGAGGGGTGAGTACGCAGCAGCGCTGTGACGAAGAGGCGGGGGAAACGGGCGATACCCGAGAAGACCCACCGACCAGTGGCATCATCCGGCACGATTTCCACTTGAGAAAATCCGGGAGTGGCCCCCCGCTGTGATTCGAACCTGGTTCGCGTAGGTGGGAGCCCAGTAGTTTAACCACTACACCACCACGGCCCAATACAACCGTATAATAATTTATTGTACAGATCATTTTTATTCTTTCTTATATATTCGAATAAAATTTTCTGGAGCAATGAAAAATATGTATAATAAAAATCGAACACTAATTCGCCGATATAAAATTAGTTGAAATTTGTTTCTAATTGAAAAAAATTAAGAAATGTCAGGTTAATAGGTGCGAACCAAACGTCATGACCCCTTCTGTACGGCTCAGTCAAACAATGGCACAATTTTTCCTGTATAATTTTTATTTTCATTTCCTTATCTGTGATTACTTGTGTTGCATTTTAATAATGCTCTTTATTTTGTTGTTATAAAATTGAGTAATTTTTTATNCCTTATCTGTGATTACTTGTGTTGCATTTTAATAATGCTCTTTATTTTGTTGTTATAAAATTGAGTAATTTTTTATTTTAGACAATTCTGTTACCATAAAAACTTATTTACCTGCAATATTAATATGAATCACTTAAATTTTTTTTATTTATTAATTTTTAACTCTTTTAATTTTTCTGTGTGTTGAAAATGTTCCAATATTTATTCCGTATATCATTTAAATTTTCTGTTATTATCTACACGCTAGGAACCATTACTGCTGGAGAGGGTAAATCGCAATTTATCATTAAATCCTCTTCACTAATATCTTAACATCAACAACCTTCAGTTAATAAACTGAATAAAACACCACTTGACATTACATAACAAACTTGTGGATTTGGCAAGTGGCATAATACAAAAGAAACGTCTTGAGTAGGAAATCTTATGACTGTTTGTATCCGTCCACTCCTTTTACGGAATGAAACATTCGCACTTCACCAAAGATAAACGTATCCCCGTATGTTAATACAATAGTATAATTTTGACCTAAATTCGCCAACCGCAACACATAAAAAGAAAACAATAACATTCTACTCTTTTCAACAATATCATGAGGACACAAGTTTAGATGATATAATAAAATTCTTCTCGCCTAATTCTTACCCGATTTAATTGATTCCGAGGGGGGGGGGGGGTTTAAAANGTTAAAAATAAATCTCGCTCGACTCTGTTTTGGATGTTCTTATGAACACAAATATTATGTCGGTAAAATTACCAGATAAACATTTTAGAGTATTTCGCAACAGCGAGAGTAAATGCTCAATAATATACACACCTGCAGTAAGGGTAAGACTTGTAAACTCTTACATCAAGACTTTATAGAACTTTTACATTTCGTTTACTAGATATTCGTTGTAACCTACTACATCATGGTGTATGATCGCAATATAAGAATGTCTTAAATATAAATTCATGGACTTTTACGCCGCTTAAAGACGATCCGTAATTAAAGTAAGTATATGCTGTTCACGGAAAAGTGAGCACATTTGAAAGCCCTCTCATTTGGAATAATAGTAAATAAATATGTTTTATTTAAGTTGTGATTGTTACAAGGTTTTTGGTACAAATTCAGCAATAAATTTAAAAAAAAATGTGCTGGAGAGGAAAAAACATTCTAAATGCATTATACCTGTTCATCTTCTTAGTATGTTTGCCACGTGTGGTCCAATAAATGCAAATTTCTTTGCAGAAATGTTGGTCTACAGATGGTTAAAAGGTCGATGTTAGAAGCCATGCAATAAATTATAAAAATAGTGAAGGATATAATAAGGACATATTAATTTGTACATCATATAAAATTCCTAATGAAAATTTTACCAACTCTGGAACGTGTATTTCTAACTCGTATCGTATCCGAATGCCACTTTTCTTAGCAGACGGACTAATGATCGCGATTGCAAATTATAGTGTGAAATTCTCCCAAAATGACATGACTTACTTGTGATAGCACTATCGATGAGAGAAAGTATGCTGTATGCGAGTGTATAAGCCACTACAAAATAATAATTGCGCCTTAATTTATGCTGCCAGTTATTCCAAAAGTTATCGCAACATGATTACATCTAAACTTAAACTTAACTACTCAAAGCAACATACAAGCAGGGCACTCGGGCCTGAGTTGGGTCTCAGTCTTATATGACATTGCAAGAAATACAGTGCGTTACAGTGATATCGGGAGGTGGTGGTGAAGGAAGTCCACCGAGTAATAGCCTACTCTTATTACAGAGAAACAACGTGTAGTTATAGCAGGCACCCATGCACTCAACAGTGAAGATAAACATTTGTAATATCTGCGCAGACGTCAAGATATTCTATAATGACGCAGATACAGTACATTTGCGTCACCATGTAGAGAGAGAAATATCACCTTAAGATTTTCCTCTCCATCTTGATATTTGTCGCGAGGCTGAACGACAACGTGAATTATCATTTCTCGCGTGTGTACCATTAATTTGTATGGCATCTGTGACGCTGCCCTGAAATCAAGAGACCGGTACGTTCCCACTGTAAGAACACTAAGGAAAATTACTGGATTAGACAGATAGTAATCTAGTACTGCCTAGTAATCAGCGCGCAGTAAGCATGCAACAGACACAATAAGTTGGCCCACGCTCACATTATCTTTGATCATACCTCTCATTGCCTTAGAATGAGAAGAAAACTTTATTCGAAAGTGCTATCCATATGAGAGAACAATTCGTGGTCGTGAAAGGGGAGACTTAAACCGCAAAACAATAGATTCAGCCAGTATCTTTCATCCGGAAATATAAGTAAGTCTTAAATCTTAACCCTGATAGCTGTAAGTCACTGCATGTAACGAAACGTGACACAATTTCATTTGCAGAGCTTCACTGCTGTCCTTTAAGGACAGGGGGATAGGAGATTTAATAACTTAGTCTTAGTATTGACCTGTTAACGACATAAACACTATAATTCTCGACCCGTGATTCAACCCCAAAAACCACTACACGTGAATCGAATGACCGGATCTCTAAATCCACGTATGTGGTATTATTGAATGAAGGTTTAGATTTACGACAGAAGGTTTTGCACAAATATTCTAAGGTTTACAACACATACTGATCATAATGGATTCAAGGCGATCTGGTTGCAGATATGAAACGTAACAATTTTTCTCTAGCCAGTGACTCGGCTTGAATCACCAGTGATTCGGTATCTTGGTCACACAGCAACGACACCTCAGCAAGCACTGCCAGTGTATTTTAAGCAAGGATACATTATAACACATGCCAAGCAAACGCTTGAATTAATGAAGCCTTGAGAGAAATTTAACTCGCGTCCATTGAAGCAGATTATGTCTTTATTTTTGCAAGGAAAAGTTCTGTTAAAACATAATATTCTGAGATATAATTAATATAAGTAGTTTTTGAAGCAAAATATTTCTACTTCTATATTATCATTATAAATTCAAATTCAATTGAATTCAAATAATAATAAATCATTGCATTGTTGCGTCATTTTACTTAGTGAAACAATTAGAATCCAGCCCATATAGCAATTAATAAAGAACAAGGATACTTTAAAATATTACAACTTATAAAAGCCACGAAAGTGTAACGGGCCAGGGGTAAAATACTCTTACCCTTGCAATTTGTTTTTTCAAATATATTTTCTGTTCTCCAATATCAAGAAGGAAATAGAATAATGTCGGAAGAAGATTTCCGGACTTCTTTTTGTAAGTAAACTACATAACATTTGTTTATGATTTTTGTAAATATTGGGGAAATGGTTTGACTTGGTCACGAGACGGGAGCACCCGGACGAAACCCATCCACTTTGTGACAGTGATCAATGCTTCTTCCTCCGTTCATAACATCCATATCAATGTAATGGATTTTTTAAAACGACTTTGCTAAGATAATCAATACGTTGGAAACTTAAGTAAAGGAAACGGTACCAACAGGGACAAATGACAAATACAATTTCCCCAGTTGTGAGAATTGAAAAATAGAAAATTGACTTCTTTTTTTCACATATAATTGAGGGCTAATATATTTTNTTTCCCCAGTTGTGAGAATTGAAAAATAGAAAATTGACTTCTTTTTTTCACATATAATTGAGGGCTAATATATTTTACTTTTCCAAATTGCCTTAAATTTACCAATACACAAGTGTGAAAGATTATTAAAAACAATTTAAACAAATTTAAATTATTCCAAATTTGAATAATCTTGAGCTAATTATAGTTGCAGTTAATCGCCCAAATAACTTGCCCATTAAAAATAAACTGATCTAGTTTACCCTCAGTGAAATCCGCCCCATGTTCTATTTCGACCATTTCTCAGGCCATGGTATACATAGTTTAGCCAGTCCCCCAGAGTTCATGATGTCAGGTGTTGAGGAAACACTGTAAAGGTAGCGCTGGTTCTCTTGCCAGCGAATTCACAACCCGATGATGTAGTGGAAGTGTCGCACCATCGCCATGCAATGCCGACCAAGTGTCGTCATCGTCCAATCTACCAGCTAACCGCTGCGCGGAAGCCAGGCCTCGACCTGCCATCCCTCACTGCCGAGCATCGAACGGCGGCCATTGACGGGTATGTTGAATCACCCATAGCCGGATACACCTTGGCGAACATGAAGCTCAGCAGCACAGTAGGTGAAATTGTGCGGTGTTCTAGTCACACGGTAACATCCTCCCCTCCTTAAAGCACACGCAGCGGTCCCAGCCGAAGTCAGCAGACAGCGATTTCGGGTGGCCAGAATGCAGTCGCCATCTCGTCCGCGGCTAGGACTCGCTTCAATCGTAGATCTTCTGTTCTTCCTAATTAAATAAACCCTCATCACACCAGACCAGAACTCTTAGGAATGTAGTCAGAACACTCACCAAGGTCTAACAACTGTCAAGAAAGAACAGGGCAATTCATAAACTTAAGGCATTAAAAATATACACCATAATTTTAATACTAAAAACACTTCATAAAATAGCCCAATCTTAAATAATCTCTATAATCTCCATTTATAACTCTTGAAATATTCACAAGAAATTATCATTAATTTTCACACATCATTTCTTTTATACATTAAAAATAATCAATAAAACTATAGGATAGAAACAAATATCCACATAATAGAGAACTAGGGCAAATCACACTTCATTTATATTTCCATGTAACCTTTTTACATGGCTTATATGCACTTTAAATCCCTTGTGTGTAAATTACAGCTGAACAACGAAAAGCGTAACAGGTGTTAAATTATACGACATCTAAAATGGTCCGTTCCACTGTGGCACTAACATTGAGATAGAAAATAATAAACTTTAGAACTTAAAAAGTGTCATTGAACCATAAAATAATAGAATGTTACAAATACATAAACGAAAGAAAGTTATCCTGCATGGCTCTTGTATCGACATTGCTGGTTGCAGGAGAGTTGTGGCGAGGTCAGACGACAGCTAATCAGAGAGCAGGTAACAACAGAAGTAAGGGTGAAGTAAAATCGAACGTCAATTTTTTTTAACAGAAACCATACAACCACAGCAAGGATGGGCATATTTGGTAAAAAAAAATGTTTAATGATATAATTAACACTTGATTAGATATACATGATTATTGAATTTAATTGCTGCAATGCTTTGAAACGCATAATATGAACTTCTTTTTGACAAGATGAACACGTTATGTGAATCAATTTGGTTGAGAATACGAACGAGTGACATTTGCATAATTTGTTGGAGAAGTAGAACAACGACGAAATAAAAAATTGAGAATCTGTAAACTTCGACCTTCTGTTTTAACTGATATGTTACAACTGGCGACCCATACGTTTGGCTGAAGAGCGAACTTTTAGAACTACAATCTTCAGAAGCAGCGGACTTCGGCAAAGGGAAGGGCCACGCCCGGGAAGGAGTTTCGGCTTCATTTCTAGACTACGTGAGTGCTGAGATGCGGTGCCCCGAGGTATGCTGAGAACATCGGCAATACGTCTGTAGATGCGGTAAACAGTTTTCCACACCAAGGGACATCGTGGGAACAGTTTTACGTAAAACACAAGTGCGGGATAAAGAATTTTTAAATTTTGTGTTTTGCATGTTAGAAGAGAAAATTTTGTATGTACTTACTAGTTTAAGAAAATAGTTTTTCGTCTGAAATAAGTAATAGAAAGAAAGTAAAAAAACAAAAGGAGTAGTATTTGGGAATACTGAAATTCTGGGAACTGCAAAGGAAAAACAAACACTTAGTATGAAAAAAAAAACATTAAGTTTGTTATTAGAGAAAATCGAAACAATGCAGGAAATAAATGCAAACCTTAAAAATATGTAAACAATGCAAAAAAAAATGCAAACAGGTATTAAGGGGATACTAAAAGAAATGAAAAAGGGTTTTAATAAATTAGAAAAATATTTGGAAATTAGTAAACCTAATCATAGAAAATTAAAAGAAAATTTAAATTACAAAAAAAAAAAAATAGATCAAAATTATTAGGTTAAAGTAAATAAACAAGACAGGAAAACGAAAACTAAAGTGGTGGCATTGTGCAAACAGGATTCGATATCATTAGATAACAAGGTTATGTTGAATAAAAATTAGTCTTGGTTTCAAACGGGCAGTGGACATTTTTTTTGTAAATCATGAGAATGAATAAAATACATAAACGAGGGTACAGGATTGTTGAACTCATGGGCTGGGGATTGGGTGTAAAATGAACAACAACAATGCAATAATTAGGTAAGATGTACGGAAATGGTATGGGCAACCTTTAAATGTACACACTAAGTGAAAAGAGCAGTCAGTAGAAAGAAAAGAACAAAAATATAATTAGGAANCAGACAAAGAAGAGGAACAAACAGTAAACAATAATGTAGGATGGAATTTAATAGTATTGACAAATGTTACTAAGACACATAAAATATAAAATAAGAAGGGCAAGAGGAAAAAAAGAAAGAAAATGTCATTGGAGGGAACAGATGAAACACAAACGTGCAGAAGTAGGGTAAGATTGAAGAAAACGATAAGGGCCAAGGTTACTGGGACACAAAGACAGGAACAATTTGAGGAAAAGAAAACGAAAAAGGAAGGGTAAAGTTAAGTCAGTAGGAAAAATAAAAAAAGGGAATTACTGTACGAGGAAGGTAGAGAGAAAAAAAGAAAGGAAAATGGCAAACAAATTGGGAATGGGAGGAAGTAAAAGGAAAAGAAAGTAAATTAAGTAATAAATACAGACAGTATGCAAATTGGGATAAAAAATTAGGTATAATTTTGTGTATATTTTTTATATTAAATACTAATGAAAGAGAAATAAAGATATTAATTCAGTTAAAAGTGGTAAATAATAATATAAAGTAGGTAATTTTTTGTATGGAAATATTTTGTTATAAATACTTATAAGAAATGACTTAATTAATAATAAAACAATATTAAAGAATGAAAAAGAGATAAACAAAGATTCTAGGTCATAATACGTAGTACAGAAATTAGAGTTTAACAACCATAGTGAAATTATTAAACAATCATGTAAAACATAATCAAAATGTAAAAAAATATATTCGTATTACGTTATTATTTCACTGTGTTACTATGATTGGTACACAAACAAATGTAACGAAACAAAATTGTCAAAGGGTCATGTGACAAGTTGGCCACAGAATGGATATAAATTCAAATATATGAAGATGCATATACATATGGTAGTAATGATTGTGATATTCAATTGCGTGTACATATATAAATTTAAAACTCCCAGGAATATTATTATTATAATTGTAATGATAATTTATTTAAATGAAAGGTAACAAGTGGGGATAAGCACCCAATAATTAGGGATTGAAATGAGTAAAAGAAATGACCGCAGACAGCTAAATTAACTATATTTTATTGTATTAATATAAATTTTATTGTTTGTTGGTTATGTAAAATAATAAAAAAACGACGTTTTGTGCAAAGAGGTAGGTATCAATTATGTAAAACTAAATGGTTAAGAAGAGATTTTATTGTTATAAAATAGATCATGATTGTGAATTGATGAGCATAAAAAAAGACCTTTGCGAAAAATAATATAACTTAATGAATTACATGGAGAATTTGTAAGTCAATGTTTTCTTTTTATGTTGATGTGCTTTTGTAATATTGTAATATATATTATACAATGATTGTGAACTGTCTAGTATTTAAATGTAGAAAAACTTGTTACAGTAATTCTAGAGAATAAACTGTTAGGTTTATTTCGGTTTGTACCAAATACACAANAAATGTAGAAAAACTTGTTACAGTAATTCTAGAGAATAAACTGTTAGGTTTATTTCGGTTTGTACCAAATACACAACATTTGTTCCCAACCTTAAAAGCGGGGGTCGGGTTGGTTTTGTAACATTGCAGTTTTTCAAGTGTTTTATTAACTTTGGTTCCAGATATTATAATTCTCTATGATTACAGAGTATATGCTTAGGGTGACAATTCAATTAATATAATTTCAATATTTGGATTTATTATATGAATTAAACAAAGTGCAGATCTTTGGTGGTTTTACTAGTTTGTTGACATNAAATGTAGAAAAACTTGTTACAGTAATTCTAGAGAATAAACTGTTAGGTTTATTTCGGTTTGTACCAAATACACAAAATTTGTTCCCAACCTTAAAAGCGGGGGTCGGGTTGGTTTTGTAACATTGCAGTTTTTCAAGTGTTTTATTAACTTTGGTTCCAGATATTATAATTCTCTATGATTACAGAGTATATGCTTAGGGTGACAATTCAATTAATAAAATTTCAATATTTGGATTTATTATATGAATTAAACAAAGTGCAGATCTTTGGTGGTTTTACTAGTTTGTTGACATNTAATTTCAATATTTGGATTTATTATATGAATTAAACAAAGTGCAGATCTTTGGTGGTTTTACTAGTTTGTTGACATAGAGATCATTTGTAGGTTAGATTTCATTTGTTTCTAGAGAATATTCAGTATTCCAAATGTATTTGTAATTGTTTAAAATTTCAGAAGCTCAAACTTGGCCCTCTGATTTAAATGAAATGTGTTATAGTGAGCCAAAAATTGTAAAAAATACTGTAAAAGATTACTTTACATATTTCAACGGCTTTGAGAGTCCGTAACAGAAAAAAGAAACTAAACCTGCTAAAACTATCTAGAGCAACTAAAACATTAACGTAACCGGACTGTATACATGGTAACGGACCCATGACATTGTAAAGACACAGTTATAATAATTATTGGGATACATGATTCATTTTTTTTCGTCTTGCGAGGTTTTGTAATATTTAATCGGGATTCGAAGTTATTGCCGTGGTAGTTTGTTTATCGATCATACATTTGCTTTTTCGTCCGGCCCACGCCATGCCCTTATTTGGTCATGTTTTTGGCACCCAGGGGCGAGGAGTGGGGGTAGGTATGGGGCGACTTATACCCCGTGTGCCTACCATCCGCAAGCAAAGCAGAACAATAGACAACTAGCACTCGCGGAAGGCGCGCCAAGGTGGCAATATCCCTCTCACCGGCAAACTTTATACTATTCAATTATTTCTCTGCCAGTGTGGGAGGTCGCTAGGGTGCCAGGAGGGAACTGACGTCCCTCCTGCCTCCGTAATTACTCATGCGATGCAAGCTTTCAATGACGTGAATAATAAATTAACTACTGCGGCGCTGCTCTTTGTTTATCTAGTGAAACTGACTGCTCATGACTTTGCCTACTTGAAAAGTCTGTGTGAACTGCTTCTTCTGAATATTAAATACAATTACAATAAAAACCGAGAATTGAACTTATTTTTTATTATTTGGCACCTTTCACGTTTTATGTCTCTACCCATTGAGCAAACCGAGCTGTAATTTCCAGTCGCCATTCTGAAGGCTGTGACGTTACAACATCTAAGAACACACGCTCCATTACAAAACTTGCAGCAGAATCGAAATATTTCCCTTCTTGTTTTTCGTTTATTTGTTAACCACGCTGTCATGCCTCACATTCTGTTATCCATTTTTCAATTTAATTTCTTATACCAGGGCAAGTAATAATTTCCATTACACGGGAAATAGTTTTATCTCTACCCACATGACCTCCGAAATATGACTCGTGACATATCTGTAAACCATAAATCTTAAATTGTCCAGCACAAAAACACGAANCACATGACCTCCGAAATATGACTCGTGACATATCTGTAAACCATAAATCTTAAATTGTCCAGCACAAAAACACGAAATTTGGTTTTTTTCGTCGATTCCCGTGGCAAAACCGTTATTAACACTGTCTGATGTTCCAAAATGTTAATTAATTGCTGGCACTCTACGTCTTTGGTATGACAACAAAAACGTCATAAAAATTATGCCAATTATTTCGTACCTCTTTTCAACTGGGATTTCCCGTATTACATTAATTTCANCAAAAACGTCATAAAAATTATGCCAATTATTTCGTACCTCTTTTCAACTGGGATTTCCCGTATTACATTAATTTCATTTGAATCACATCGAATAAAGTTATCCTCTTCAAAATCATCACTACAAAACGTGCACGAAAAAGCGTCGGCGACTGAGTTTTCATCTCCTTTTTTATGGCGCACCTCAAACTTGAACCGGGCTATTCTGAGTAATCAACGCACTAAACGACCAACAGGTTTATAAGATTTTAAAAGCCAACTTATTGCTTGGTTGTCAGTAAGTAGCCCAAACGGCGAGTGGTTTAAATAGTCTGAGAAATATTCCATTCGCAAAATACAATCTCAACATTCTTTTTTATATATGGTATATTTTCTGTCTGTGGCTGTTAACAATTTACTGGCATAAGAGATGGGAACACATTTGCCGTCTTTTTTCGTACTCAGTACGGCTCCAAGCGCGATTTAACTGGCATCATTATGCAAATAAAATGTTTCCTGAAAATTTGTAATTATAAAACTAATTTTTATAATTTTGAAAATTCTAGCTGCTCCGATCCGTACAAAAAAAAATAATATTTCTCCTTTAAAAAAATTTTAAGGTTATGTGATATGGAAAAAATTCAGTATAAATATACCGTAAAATGCAACCGTGCTCAAAAAATNAAAAAATTTTAAGGTTATGTGATATGGAAAAAATTCAGTATAAATATACCGTAAAATGCAACCGTGCTCAAAAAATTGGTTGACGCCACTAATGTTTTTCGGCAAGGAAAAATTTACAATGCTTTTAATTATTCTGGTTCCGTGCGTAGTTGACCATCAGCTATAATAAAGCAGAAATATCTGNAAAAATTTACAATGCTTTTAATTATTCTGGTTCCGTGCGTAGTTGACCATCAGCTATAATAAAGCAGAAATATCTGGCGTGTTGTTCTGCCCAACTTATTTTATCGGAATTGGCCTTCAAACATGCTTCCCGAAAAAGCTTCTAATACAAAACGAATGTGTTCAAGGTGTTCCTCTATGGTGTTACTGTATATACACACATCGTCTTTATCCGTGAAAACAAAAACATGTACGTATTTACGTAACACCTGAAATAAAACTATTGACATTCCTAGCGGTCCACAGTTTACTCCTATTGGTTAGCGAATAACTTGAGATAGGGCCCATGGGGTACAAAACTCAAAAGGTTCTCGTGAGTTTGGATGAAGTTCACACTGCTAAAACGCCTAGATCAGGTCCAAAATTGTGAAAAAATTAGCCTTACATAAATACTGGATAACTGTCTCTGACACAGCTACAGGGGTCATTATAAATCCTATAATTCACTAACCTATAATCATTAATTAAACGGTTTTTCCCTGGTTGTTTCTTTAGAATAAGATATGAAGAGCTCGCATATATACTATACGAATCTTTAGTAATACCTTCCTCTTTTAATTCAGCTATTATTTGCTCAAAAACATTATCTTCGGGCGGCGGCAAACTTTATGGGACTGAAAACACAAGTTCATGATTTTCCAATTTTATAACAATGAAACTTTTTGCATAATGGCCTAATTATGTATTTATAACATCTGCAAATTACGACTTTAATTTTACAATAAAATTTAGTTTGGAACTGTTCCCGTAACTTAATTATTTGCATTTGTCGACACTACAAGGACTTATTTTGTATGGAAATAGGAGTTTCTGGGGAAAACGCAAAACATAAACATAAATAAAGCAATATTTACAGGCCTCTTACTGGCGACCACAGCTACCTCCTCGCCGTTCGGATGTANAACATAAACATAAATAAAGCAATATTTACAGGCCTCTTACTGGCGACCACAGCTACCTCCTCGCCGTTCGGATGTATCTGAGGATTACCGAAGTGTGCTCTCTCAGAGCCAACCAGAGAGGCGGACACTCTAAGCCCCGCCTACACCATCTGTGATTCTTCCCGCGGGAACAAATTAATTTAGAAAATCAATATTACATAGTCTTCCCTGAGAAATAATTCTAAGCCACTAATTAACATTACCCAAAATACAATAACTTTATAAAATAATAATTATAAATTTCTGGCNAACATAAACATAAATAAAGCAATATTTACAGGCCTCTTACTGGCGACCACAGCTACCTCCTCGCCGTTCGGATGTACCTGAGGATTACCGAAGTGTGCTCTCTCAGAGCCAACCAGAGAGGCGGACACTCTAAGCCCCGCCTACACCATCTGTGATTCTTCCCGCGGGAACAAATTAATTTAGAAAATCAATATTACATAGTCTTCCCTGATAAATAATTCTAAGCCACTAATTAACATTACCCAAAATACAATAACTTTATAAAATAATAATTATAAATTTCTGGCNTAAATAATTCTAAGCCACTAATTAACATTACCCAAAATACAATAACTTTATAAAATAATAATTATAAATTTCTGGCTTCGCCATTTACGCGTGTCACACTGTCTTTGAAATTTGTATCAAGCAATATTATATGTTAAAATTAATTTATTCACTGTAAAAATATGATGCACTTTTTTTAAATTATTTTATATTAAGCCAAGTTATAAATATAATATCACGAATCCTTTTAATAACCTCAAATTATATAAAAAATTAAGTTGGCCATTGAAAAATCTCAAGTATCCCGACCCACCAGCAATAGTCAAGAAGTACATCGAAAAACTTAATTATCTTCACATGACTATATAAAACAAGCGACCCAGGATTTTTCCATCATGATTCATCATTCGCTACGAAAATCCATGGCTGCATTTCCTGAGGGTGGTTTTTTAAGCTTTCCTGTAAGAAGTAGAAGGTTCTTGAACATACATACTCTATTAGACACAAATTTATTATCATGAGAGGTCCTAAAACGCCCATAACATAACACAGATTCGTCATTATGTGACTTTATCTTTTTCTGACGTAAAGGAAATTCTGAAAGGGAAACATTTTCGTCGAAGATTCGACACCGACGATGATGTTAACTATGAATTTGAGAGTTGGTTGAAGCGGCAACAGAAATTTTTATTCGTGGACGGGATTCACCGTCTACTCCGACAATGAGATTGCTGTCTAAGCGAAATAGATTAACTTCTTCTATGAAATATTGTTTACAGTAATACTCAACGTATTTGCTTGTATTTTGTATTCATATTTTATTTTTTTATCGGATAAATCCTCTTCCATTGTATACAAATTTTAAAGCGATTCATATAATCACGCCNTTCATATTTTATTTTTTTATCGGATAAATCCTCTTCCATTGTATACAAATTTTAAAGCGATTCATATAATCACGCCACATAACGAATTTCATGCTGTCATTTACACAGGTAAAATTAATTTACTAGCACATACTTAAGGCAATAGCGAATATGGACATCTAGTATTATATCAGTAGGTTTATGCGGCGCATGACATATGTTACGGAATTTAAAAATGAATAAACATTCGAGATTCCGGGTTTAAGTACACAGAGTTTTGCCATTTATGATGAACTTTAAAAATGTGAAACATCTTGAACTTTATTTAATTATTACATTGATATCGGAATAAAAATACCAATAAATTAGAAATGCCTCTGAAAAAATTTAAAACGCCTTCACTCGCTCTGTTTTTAGACCTGTCTCATTATCACTGTTCTTCCCTCTCTCTCTTTCAGAAAAAATTCTCATTATTTTAAAAGTGAAGGCGGGATGCATGAGTATGAGAGTCAAATACAGCTTGAAGTACGAACCGTCGGGTTATACTAAAAAAAACATTAGTTACTATTAAATATAAAAGTGAAAATTTTGTATTGTTTGAAAACAAATTGTTTGGTTGCCATAATTGTCACCTGTTTGGTTGGTATAACTGCCACTAGGCGACACCACTGTAAAACGGCGCCTTTTTAGTACCACTGTGTCTTTCTTGCTGTATCATTGTTATAGTGTTGTGAATAAAACGTTTAAACTAGAAATCTAAAGTTTTATTACAGAAGAAACCCATAAACCTCAACAGGTTAAGGGCCCAGGAAGCTCTGGAACTTAGAGAACTGAAGAAAACAGCAAAGACATAGTTATTTTTATTGTCAGAAAAATAGCGCGCCGGTATCCGCAAAAATCCAAAAATCACGATCTTTGAATGTGGAAAAATTTTATGGAAATAATTTTCGACAATGGAAATTCCAAATAAAATGCGCATTGAAAGCAAATGGGATCGATATTTCCATACCTAAACCGGAAACTAACCCAAGTGAGTGGTTAAAACATGATGGCATGGCAATGTTCATTACAATCTCTTCAATGGATCTCAAGCAAATTACACTAATAGAAAACTATGAAACTGCTCATGAAATAATGTCCAAACTAGTAGAATCAGTATAGGAACAGAAGAGTGAATTGAATAAAATGCTGACTCATGAAAGGTTTTACGAGTATAAAATGGGTAGCACAACACATCTTGAAGGTAGAAAACCTGGCTCAATAGCTAGGAGATAGCGGTGAAAGTATAAGCGAATTGGCCATAATTACAAAACAACTATGAACTTTGCCCGGCAAGTACAGATCGTTGCGTCAAGCATGGATGTCATTGGATCCTAAACAGCAGACCCTCATTAATTTAACTGCGCGTTTGTTTGATTAAGAGGCCAATATTAGATGTGAAGAAGAACAAGAAACTGCCCTTCATGTAGCAAATATAAAACAAAAGAAACACAATGCGAGTGGTAGTAGCTCAAATCAAAACGAAACTTCTAAACATCGTTTTGAATGTTATAATTGTGGGAAGCGTGGACATTTTGCTAAGGAATGTCGTGCTCCAAAGAAATCAACCACGAAACCATCAAAATATGAGACAATGTTGGCGTTTAATGTAGAAACCAACTTGAGTGAAGTTGAAGAGAATACCTGGATTTTGGACAGCGGTGCAACTGCGCACATTAAATTCAGAAGAGATTATTTTGAAGAACTTGTGGAATGCAACCAAAAGTCATTTTCATTAGTAAACAAACAGTCTGTAGAAGTGTGTGGTATTGGAAAAGTTATGATTCGCAGATGGGCTGATGAACAGTGGGAGTACAGCATCGAGCAAGGACTTTTGTATGTCCCTAGTTTAAGAAGAAACCTGTTTTCTGAAGGAGTAATCGGTCGAAAAGGGTACACTATTATCAAGAAATACCCAAATGCTTTAATATACAAAGAAGATAAAGTGTTAATGAGTGCAATAATCACAGATAGCAATTTATGTAAACTTAAAATTGAAACAGTGGTTCCAGACACTTGTAATGTGGTTCAAAGCAATCAAAGTGACATTATAAAGTGGCACGAGAGACTAGGGCATATCAACCTTAAACAAATAAAGAAAATGAATTATAATAGTATTGTTGAAGGTTTAACAGTTGCTACAATCAAAGCAATTTTGTTTGTGAAATATGTGCATATGGAAAACAGTGTCGTTTTCCATTTCACAAATCAGTGCGAGGAGAACTACAGCCAGGTGACTTAGTATACAGCGATGTCTGCAGACGTATGAGTCGCACATCAGTTAAAGATCTGAGATATTTTGTATTGTTCAAAGATGCTGCCACAAGTTACAGGCATGTATATTTTATAAGATAAAAAAGATATATATTTGAATTTTTCAAGAAATATAATGCCATGATCAGAAACAAATATACCCACAATGTAAAGGTCCTTCATACAGACAATGGAAGAGAATATATAAACAAAGCTTTCAAGGACTATATGGATAAAGAAGGCATAATTCAGGAGTGTACAGCTCCATACACCTGTGAACAAAACGGACTGTATGAGAGAGAACTACGCACTATTGTGAAGAGTGCTCGCTCTATGCTGTAAACAAGAGATGTTCCATGGAATTTGTGGGCTGAGACTGTGAACTGTGCAGTTTATATATTGAATAAAACCTCCTCAAGCCAGACTCCTAACATGACACCTTATAAGTTATGGAATGGAATAAAACCTCATTTGGGTCGTGTGAAGGTTTTTGGTAGTGCTGGGTATGTTCATTTTCCTGACTAGTTAAAAATAAAATAAGATAAGAAGAGCGAGAAAATTATACTGTTTGGTTATGATAATACTAATTACAGAATGTATATTATAAATACAAAAAAGTAAAAGTATCTAGAAATGTAATTTTTGATGAAGATAAAGTTCCAAAGATAAGAAATAATATAGCCCAAATATATGTTTTGATGAAGGAAAAGAAAATATAGAAAACATAAATGATGAAACTAACCTTAAGTCCGAAGTGAGAAAAGAAGACGTCACACTGATAGAAAGTCCATCAACTGAGAATGAAGACAACATGCACAGTTGTAACAGTGATGATCTTCCCTATGAGCCATCTCAAGAAATAGAGGATATAGAACCTTCTCATAATTTAAGACCGCAAAGAAACAGAAACTTTGAGGCAAATCTTATTGAGTTCTCATTGCCACAAACATATGAAGAAGCAATTAGATGTTCACAGAATGAGGAATGGTCCAAGGCCATACAAGAAGAGCTGATGGCGCTAGAAGAAAAATAAACTTGGTCTACAGTTGAAAATTTAGGTCAGAGAACACTTACTACAAAGTGGGTTTTTGCTATTAAGAAGGACGAGAATGGCCAGGTCATATGTTATAAAACTCGTCTGTGTGCACGTGGTTTTAGTCAAGTAAAAGGGGTTGACTATCAAGATATATTCTTTCAAACCACTAGGTATGATTCAATAAGAATTATTCTTTCTATTGCAGCAAAGTATAACTTAGAAATGAAGCAATTTGATGTAAAAACCGCATTTCTTAATGGTTATCTCGAAGAGGATATATATATATATATAGATAAACATAGATATACCAGAATGTGTGCAGGTAAATAGTAATTATATTTTGAAATTAAATAAGTTACTGTATGGATTAAAACTGGATTCTAGGTGTTGGAACAAAAGGTTCAGTTTTTTTTTTAAGAAATATGGTTTCATACAATCTCAGGCTGAAATAGGATTTTTGAAAGGTTTTAGAGTGTTCTTCATAATTTATGTTGATGATGCACTAGTAGTATCTGAGAGTAAACAAGTTATTACAGATATAATTAACTATTGAAACAAGAATTTAAAATTAAGGAGTTAAATTTAACATATTTTGTTGGCATGGAAATAGAGAGATTAAATAATTGTACATGTATATGTCAAAGTAATTACATCAAGCATGTAATGAAAATGTTTTCTATGCATAATGCAAACCCTGTAAGTGCTCCAGCAGACATAAATTTTACTATCACAAAGAATGTAGATAACAAAGCTCAAAAGTTTCCATACAGAGAAGCATCGGGTCATTGTTAGTTTGTGTTTTGTTTCAAGGACTGACATATCATTTGCTGTTAATGTTTTGAGCAGATATGTTAATAACCCTACTCAACAGCATATAAATTCTGTTAAACGTGTAATAAGACACTTAATTGATACTAAAGATTATTGTATTATATAGGTAGAAAGCAGTGATCTCATACGATATTAAGATTCAGACTTTGCAGGGGATTTTGATACCCGTAGGTCTACTACAGGTTATATTTTTCAAATGAATGAAGGACCAATCACTTGGTGGAGTCAAAAACAAAAGACCATTGCTCTCTCAACTACTGAAGCAGAATTTGTAGCTGCGTGTGAAGCGTCAAAAGAAATACTGTGGTTAAAACAAGTATTGTCAGAGTAAGGTGAGAATTATAAATGCATTACACTATATGGTTATAATTAGAGTGCTATTAAACCAATTAACAACCCTGCTTATCACAGGAGAACAAAGCATATAGATGTCAAATATAATTTTGTAAGGGAAAAGGTGGAGCTGTGCTTAGTAAAAATAGTGCATGTATCAAGTCAAAATCAATCAGCAGACATGTTACCTAAGGCCTTGCCCACTCAATCTTTTGCATATCTGAGAAATCATTTTTTGTATTGCAAGTATTTTTTTTTGAACTAGAAATGTTAAAATTTTAGTGGGAGTATTAAATATAAAAGTTTCACATTTTGTATTGTTTGAAAACAAATTGTTTAGTTGGCATAATTGTCACCTGTTTGGTTGGTGTAACTGTCTCTAGCCGACGTCACTGTAAAACGGCGCCTTTTTAGTACAACTGTCTCTTTCTTGCTGCATCATTGTTATAGCGTTGTGAATAAAACGTTTATACTAGAAATCTCATGTATTACAGAAGAAACCCCCTAAACATCAACAGTCACAAAATTGTTTTAAATATGTAATGATATCCATGGATAACATACATATTATCGTAAGGCAATACTAGCAGTTTTCATTTTTATGAAAAAATTAATAAGCTGAAATATATTTATAATAGGTACGTAAGGGTATAATTAACACATAGCACAAAGTGGAGCTATTTAAGCTGTATCGAAAAATTTGACATTTCATGAAGTTGTAACTCCTACTAAATAATATATGTTTGTTAGTCATTCAACACCACTAGGATAGACACTCAATACCATTTAGTATGTTAATTCGGTCGTTATCAACTACATGCGCGTGCGGCCGTTTTTAATGTGGGTTGAAATGGTGAAACACACACTGACGCGACGCGGCTGCCAAGTAGCTCGCCGCCAAGTTTTGGAACGCGGCTGCACTGCGACAGAGTTGCCGCTCCAGGCCAGAGGAGCAAGGGTGGTCGTACTCACAAGACCCGGCGCGACCAGTCGCGCACGGAAGCCGAACTTAGCAGTGTGCCGGAGCAGGGTTATTATGCTCGATATGACTATGTCCGAGCGTCTAATTGATACGGAACTAACTGTTCATTATGGAAATTGAAATCAGACCAGAGATGTGGGACAGCAGTTGTAAGGAATACACGGACAAAAATGTACGGAAAAGAATGTGGGAAGAAATAGAGGAGAAATGTACAGGAGGAGATCTGGGGATAAAAAAAAAAGCATGGCAGTGCAAAAGTACACAATTTTATTGTAGTTGTGTACATAAACATAACTTTCTATTCANATTCATATTTTATTTTTTTATCGGATAAATCCTCTTCCATTGTATACAAATTTTAAAGCGATTCATATAATCACGCCTCATAACNGATAAAAAAAAAAGCATGGCAGTGCAAAAGTACACAATTTTATTGTAGTTGTGTACATAAACATAACTTTCTATTCAGATGTTTGCCAAGATACCTGCCCTTACTTAACAAAATACTGAGCAAACAAATCTAGGTAGGACATTATATACTTTCATTTCCTGCGAATCTCGTGGCGTGTGTTGTGATGATGTTAAACAGAGTAGAGACTCCTCATGTAATGTCGTCTTTGTTGTGACCGACATAGTGTATTTCACAAAATGCCTTCACAATATCGACTGCAATGTCAATATGTACATCTAGGGGGGATGATAGATACACCATTTATTTGACATGATGTAACTGCGAGTACGGCTTAGCCTATAATTGAATATTTTCCTTTAATTGCCGGGATACGGCCGCATCAGGTTTTCCAAAAGAGGGAACGCCACGTCCCCTACAAAAACAAATGGCATAGGTGAAATATTTGTTTTAAAGATGGGATTTTTGTCTGAGATTCGCACGTGCTTTCTATAAGTTTGGCATAAATAACGGAATCTTTTAAAGTTGAGGAAACTCTACACTTGCCATACGCTCCAACATCAATGACGATGAACATGTAATACGCGTCGTAGATAGCAAGAAACACAATATTAATGAATCTCTTGTAGTTATAATACAAAGAAACTTTGTTTGGTGGCTGGTTAATCCTGATATTTTTGCCGTCGACGGCTGCGATATGCTCGTAGTTGGGGAATTGTGCATGGTTTGCGAACTGTTTCGCAATTTTCTTCCCTTCTTCTTCTGTAGGTTCCTGCAAGCACCTATCTTCTACTTCGGTACACATAGCAGAACACACCTGTCTTACTGCAATTCGGACAGTCGTCATTCCAAGTCGGAAACTGTGAAAAAACTCAATCAAACTGTATCCTGTAGTTAAATACTTTAAAACGAAATGTTTTATTTTTCACTCACAGGCGCATACTTGCAAAATGCGTGGAATCTGAAAAGTGAAGCTTATTTTGTATACTTTTAAGTGTACAGGTGCAACAGAAGTGGAATAACATACGGGACTGTTTTTTTTTCGGGAGATACGACGCCTGAAATATGTAAGTTGCAGTGCGCAAGTAAAATAAAACGCACGTATATTTATTTTTATCAGCTTCAGTTCCTTACGATTCTAGCATAAAGTGTTTCAACTGCTTCCGACATTGAGGGAAGCTACCAAGTAGTAGAACATTCGGAAACGCCATTACCAACTCCTCACCCTCCGAAAAAGAAACTGCGTCACGATGATGAGGTTAGCAAGGAAATGATAGTGTTCTCAAATCAAGCATATCAGCTTGAGGGGAAAGTGAACGCCATGATCCATACACAATTGTTTTTGTTGTCATAGTTAGCTGACTTCAAAATAATTCCGGATCACTTAAAAAGTAGTGCGAAAATTGGCATCATTAGTATGGTCCAGCGCTACAAACCACCATGAGTTTCCACTCACACGTTTCACAACATGGACAGCATCCCACTCCACTAAGGGCTGCCTGCGGTAATGCTGTTACCCAAAGTTCATTGCACAATGAGCAGTACGGGTATTATTCTACTTCATATGTAAACAGGTCGCCATCCGGTAAATCCATTTCTTCTAGTAAGGAAACCGTGTCCCACGATTGTGACTACATTCAATTAAATAATTACATAACTAACATCTGTAAAAGTTATGAAGGTAAAATAAATTTCACGTACATGAAATGACTAACAGTTTTGGTTCAGGGCGTATGTTTCCAGCAATAGTTTATATCCCTTCCTCCTATTTTGTTCTTCATTATTTGTAACAATTCGTGGAAAGATTCAACACCCATTCTCGTATAATTGAGTAACAGGTGCGCGGTAAGCGTCAAGCGGACGGCAAACGAGTGAGTGTCGTGTCGTACCTGCGAGCGATAGACGCCAGACCGCAAGACTGCAGTGGAGAGATGTGGGCGGCTCTTAACATCAAGGTCTGGGTAGCCGATGAAGGTGATACAAGGTGATCATGGAAAATCCACGAGAAAATCCGCCGACCAGCGCCATCGTCCGGCATGATTCCCACCTGTGAAAGTCCGGGAGCGACCCCACGGGGAATCAAACCTCGAACCCTGTTCGCCTAGATGGAAGGCGAATAGTCTAACTATTACACCATTGCGGCCCCGCGAGAGCTCAAGGCAATCGGTTGTCTACATGGGGAGTCGAATACCACTTGCAGAAAGTGTTCTATGTAATTGTTATGTTGCGAAACGTAAACGGCAAAGTGGAAATGTTACGAGGATAAGACATTGCATGGTTTAAAATTATAGAGATGGCATTCGATATGGTGCATTCTACCATCTTTATGAGCAGCTTCGTGACGATCCTGTTTGTTCTGTCAGTACACAGGAATGACACTACAAACATTTGACTACATTGTAAATGCAATACGCAATCGATTTCCCAAAATTGCTACGAACTTCCAGGTGTCTATATCCGTTCAGGCGAGGTTACTTGTAATTCTGAGCCCAATTCTAAAATACAATAATTATCGAATGTAATGAAATTAAATCAAAATATACATGTACATTCTAAAGCAGTGATAATCTTTGCTTTTTATTCGTCAACGCTCTGGCTTTTATATTCACAATAATATAACAGCAGAAAACATTGTGCCCCATATGCTCTAAAAGATCACAAACAAAATAAAATATTAACATCAATGAACGTCTGCATAGAGTTATTGGTACAAACAACATACAAACTAATGCCACAAAAAAATTTATGGCAACAAAAATAACGAAACTTATTTACCAAAAGACCCTGGAACAAATAGAGAGGAAGCGATATAAATCAAATAAATTTTTCTGGGTGATCCTACAAGGCACAAAACATAGCATCATATATAAATATAAATAAATATATATATATGTATTTATATATATATGACTTTGTGCATAATTAACAACATAAAGACCCAGAGGAAAAATATTTAACATCAATAACAAGACATTACTTGTGGTTGTTCTTTATAAATAGTTTGTTTCCTTTTTTATTTTACTTTGTTTCATAACATTAACAAACATAATGTCTTCAACAAATGACTGTTTGGAAAGTGAATAACTGATAACACAATAAATTGATTAAATTCATTAATAAAATTTTAACCATCTGGTACTCAACCTAAAGTTCATCAAGAATACTTCTCAACACAAAATTAAACAATGTATTTCGTCACATTACGAAAAGTGTTAATTAATTTATGATTATTTATTGATTATAATTATAAGTAATTAATATAATTAATAAACGATTAATCGTCTTGCAAATAAAATACGATTTCGTTCGTTTAATTTAACTTTGGTTAAAACTTCGTCAAAGGAAAGAAACTGCTAGCAGCATAAAATTATTAAAAGAGGTACTACGAACAACAGGTGAATTAAACATGTTAGTTAAAAATAACACAAATTTTAAAAGACCTTAATTTTAAATGTCTACAAAAACAGTTTCTTGTAGACATCATAATGCTTCCCGTCCGCTCGCCTCCCAATTCTGAAACAAACTGATTTGATCGCTCCCGCCTAGCCCGCTTTCTACCCGCGTCGCCCGCCCTAACTGCTTCCACGTTGAACACGTGGTTCGTCATACGTGCTCGCGGTTGACGCGGGCGGCACGTGGGAAAACCAAGCAAGCTACAGTAATGCACGTGTTCAACGTGGAAGCCGTTAGCGGGTGGGCGATGCAGCAAGGAAGCCGACTAAGCGGGAGCAAACAAATCAGTTTGTTTCAGAAGCGACCACCGCCAAGCACTATGGGTATGGTGTGAAGGGCTAATTTCAGTGGTCCACAAGCAGTGGCGTGTGGTGAACAGTTGCAAGGTAAACTGACGTTAGGTGTGTGCTGTACCCTGTTGCTTTATTGTTTACACTTCCACCACTAAAACGTAGCTCGGCAGCTGACGCCACAGGACGCGTGTAATTGGTCCCTTGCTACTTGCTTGTCAGTGGTCAGAATTCATTCAGGTCCTCTAAGCTGCACGGTTGTTGTTGTCCATTTCATATAAGTAGAATAAAATCTGACAGACAGTAAGACCAACCTACTCATTATGTAAACAGTAAATACTCTCGTTTGTAAAGTATTGCATCAGCTGATAAATTGCTGCGGGATGCATGTTGTTAAGTTGGGGATTTTCATAATGGCTTTGGAAGAAAAAAAATTCAGAACTAAAAGTAGTAATAAAATTTTTTTATAATATTTATATTTGTGGATTAAAATATGTTTTTAAAGAAGTATTAAATTTTTTTAGCTTTTAGTGAATTTACTATGAAAACCTGTTTAGTAATTATGACAGTGCATGTCGACATGTTGTATGTTTCCAACCAGTTGTGCATGTGCTTTTTTCTCATCGTGTTTATACGAGTACAATGCTGATGTTGTTGGAATATTTTATCTCTAGTTAATTATTTTGTTTATTTGCTTTCTCTAAGCATTGTTTGTTGTAGTTACCGTTGTAGTGCGTTTTCTTGAGTGAAATGTAATATTAATTGGTACGTGTTTTCCGCTTCGTAAAAACTGCTTGTATTGCCATTTTCCTTAACCGCCGTCTACAATAAAGCGACATAAATATAATTTACTTTTCTAAATTTCAGTTTATTGGTTTCAGGAAACGTGTGCGGTGTCCATTTTACGGAATTATCTGTAAAATAAATTAATTAATGGTAGTGACGAACAAACGTGATTTTTGTGAAGTAAGCTTGCAAGGATTTCCATAAGAAAAAGAAGGGTTAAAAAATTTACGAATTTAACGAATAGTAAGTTTGTGTATTTTGTAAATAATATATTTGTAATCCGTTAATATAATTATTGAATTGCACGTGGCCTGAATAAGCCGCACTTTCATCAATTTTGTAATGTGTAAATAATATTTGTTTCTTTGCCTACATCGTAAATTCAAAGATTGTAAGGTTAACTGCGGTCAATGTTTGTGCGTGTGTATTGCTGCATCTGTACGAATACGAACAGCGACGTATGTATGTATCGCATTTTATTTTTTATTGAAGTTAAAATTTTTGAAGTTACAATAATTTTAATATTATTTCCATAAAAGCAAAATTTTGCCACACACACGTGAGAACCTCAATACAATGACTTCTCACGAAAGACGTAAAACTAACCCCCCCCCCCCTTTTTTTNCCCCCCCTTTTTTTCTCTTCTCATGCTCCTTCCCCATCAATCTTCCAGGTTTCCTTTATCCCCTGGAAATAAAATACACAGAATCCCAATAAACTTAAAATGGAAATTACAAAAATTAAACAAGTTTAATGCCAACCTTGCTATAATATCCTACATTGATTACTGGACGGAAGTTAGCTAACGTCATTCTTTCAGTGCCTGCCATGACAGGAATCACGAGAAAAGAGGAAAATTGCAAGTGTTCATTGGACTGAAACATTTGTTTACAAACGTGTTTTCCTTCACTGACAAAACAGCTGTGGTAGAAGAATACATCGTGACCCGCGCTTTTTTTCTAGAAGTGTCAAAATTTACCCCACTTACATGAAAGGAACAACACTGGTTCCTGCTACGTGCACTGAGAAAGTACAGAAGTGAGCAAGCACCAGCTTATCTAGCAACAGTCAACCACGCGCTATTATCCACGAAAAACGTTTGTCGTTGGCATTTAAAATTAGGGTCTTTCAAAGTTTATGCTTTTTTTAACTAACATTTTTAATTCGCCTTTCGTTTCGGGTACGTATTAACGAGTGACGTCTTTTGGGAATAGGAGCATCGCTGTCCCACTTTGCGGGCGCCTTCCAGGCGACACGTGGCACGAGGCAGGTGGTGGATTGCAGTACACGTGTCGCTGAGGCGTCGTCCATCCCCCTTCACCCACCCTCCCCCCTAGGCCTCTAGCCTGCCCGGGAGATCTGTGGAGCGCAGGGGTTTTTCGGGATATCAGCAAATAATTATATGTATTTCGCCTTAAATCAGAAAATATACGCACCACGGAAGGAATAGCTGACGAGCTGGATATTGGTGCCGAGAACACCCCCCGTCCCTCCCGCAGGACAAGGTGGAAACGCCCCGAAGAAGTAGCTGACGAGAGTAAACTAGGGGCGAGGTAATACCCCCCCCCCCACCGGCCTAACCAAAACCTTCAGAAACAGGACACGTGTTTTGAAAGGCATNCACCACAGTGAGACGGCAGCAACAGCGGGCCTTTGCCAAAGGCCGCCCATCGCCGGAGCTCACCCACCACAGCTGACATCATTCCAGCAAGAGTTAAGTATTCAGTACGCCGTCAAGAGAAGCCCCCCTCCATCACGAAGTCGTTAGCAGTCAATCCGAGTAACCAAATTATCACAGTACCACGCCTCGCAAGTGCTGATGTATTTTATTTGTGTTACATTCGAGACAATATATTCGTCCTTCAAAATGAAACAGTAAAAGCCTTCATTATTACAATACCCTCAACCTCCAAGCACATTATAGTCTGTGCCTGGGGGCATAAACAACGTCACTATAAGCCACACTGTCTTCCACAGTGGCAGTATAGCGTCAGTATTTTGGTAATTCTAAGCTGCAAGCAGTCGATTTACTTTGATGTTGTTTTAACCAAAGTTCAATTTGAAAAAAAGGAATCTTGTTGAAGATTGAGAACCTGATGGTTCAAGTTTTAATGACGTCTTTGACAACTTTATTGTGTTATCAGATATTCGCATTCCTAGTAATGTTTTGTCGAAGATATTCTCTTTGTTTATGGTTTTTAACAAAGTAAAATTGAAAGAGAAACAAAAGTTATAATAATGAACAACCAAATGTCACGTCTTGTTAATGATGTTAAATATTTTCCTTATGGGCATGATTGAGATATTTGAATTATAACGTTTCCTCTCTGTTTGTTTCAGGCTCCTTTGGTAAAGAAGTTTCCTTATTTTTGTGCAACATTTTTTGTATTTTTGTTGGAATTTGTTTCTATGTTATATTTGCCGAGAATTCATTGCATTTATTTGTTGAATATGATCGTTTATTTTGTTTATGATCTTTTTGTTGTATATGGGGCCAATGTTTTCTGCTGTTTATTATTGTGAATATAATATNAGTTTATTTTGTTTATGATCTTTTTGTTGTATATGGGGCCAATGTTTTCTGCTGTTTATTATTGTGAATATAATATCCAGAGCTTTGACGAATATAATGCAAAGATTATCACAGGTTTTCAAAGTGCAGGTATCTTTAAATTTTATTTCGCTGCTCATAAATATATGGAAATGCGCCAAACTGAATTCGATCTCTATATATTTAATGCATGTCATGCGTTTTTCTAGGAAAGTTTTCACTTTTACATATGCGTTTGGCAGTATAATAATTACATAGAACACTTTCTGCAAGTGGTATTCGACTCCTTATGTAGAGAACCGATTTTCTTGCGCTCTCGAGGGGCCGCGGTGAAGTTGTTGTTAGACTACTCGCCCCCACCTAGGCGAAGAGGATTTGATTCCCGGCGGGGTCACTCCCGGATTTTCGCATGTGGAATTGTGCCGGACGATGCCGCTGATCGGTGGGTATTCTCGGGGATTTCTTGTTTCCCCTGGCCTTGCATTCCTGTGCTGCTCCAAATTCAACACACTTCATCCTCATTGGCTTTCAAGACCTCGATGTTAAGAGCCGCCCAAATCTCTCCACTGTTGCACCCTCGCGTCTATCTCCTGCACATAGGATACGACACTCGCCCGCTGACGTCCGCTTGTCACTGGCCCGCCTACCGTCCGCTTACCGCGCACACCTAAGAGACGCGTTCGAGAAAGAAAGCTTGATTCTTTCTAGANACTGGCCCGCCTACCGTCCGCTTACCGCGCACACCTAAGAGACGCGTTCGAGAAAGAAAGCTTGATTCTTTCTAGACCATTCGTCCTTTTGTAAATGAGATTTTCTGTAGCATTTAGCAAAAATTGCTTTCATTAAAATTTATTTACATTGTACAATTGTTAAGTTAGATAAATGTCAAGATGAATATGAGGCGAGAAAAACGTCCCGATATCTTNTTATTTACATTGTACAATTGTTAAGTTAGATAAATGTCAAGATGAATATGAGGCGAGAAAAACGTCCCGATATCTTAATTTAACTTAGTTATTATCTCTACATTTGCGCAGGATGTACATTAAACCCTATTTACAACCATATTTACGCCATATAATTTATATTTTTATCATGCTTACGAAGGTATAAATGTAAATTCCTTTTTATAATTTCGTTTTTACTTGGGTATAACATCGTATTTGCTCACACTGTTTAATAAATTATATACATTTATTAGATAACCCAAAAATGTGTAATAAAATTTTTAAATCTGAAATACATATAGAAATTTATTCTAAATATAACTTAACTTGTTTGCCTAAAGAGTTAATATTTAAAACGTGGAACGGTATCAAAAATTAACGTTTGAAAATGCAAAATAACATAAACTATTTGAGCTGCAAATAAACAATTTTATATTTATAGAAAATTATAGTGAAATTTGCGTTTGTCATATTATTCCTGGTAAGTTTTACACTGAGTTGGATCTTGTAACATAGCTGTGGTTACGGATGCACTGCAAAATGGAAGCTGAAGAAGAGATCTCTTTAAGTAAGTACGCTTATTTGTGTTCTACACTTTGGTTAATTTATATGAAATTTCACAAGAAACTTACAAATAGTTTTCCCCCTTATGTGCATCTTTTCCATGCTGCAGCAAAACCTAACTATTTTCCTACACTTAACTCATAAATTTAATTTAAACTGAGGCACAATATTTTATCATGCAAATGGGAATTTGATTACATCATACAGACAACAGTAAACAAACATCAAAAATGTTTTCAATTACTCCGAAGCTGATGCTCGGTGTATAATTACCGCTTCTAAAATTAACAGTCAGAAATTTCATCATTAAATATCCCAGACTCATCCCCCATTACGGTGATTATAAATTTTTTTTCGAAGTAATTGACTTTCCTACACTACAGACCTATTAATTAGGTGAACGCCGGATGCTACTCAAAAGGTAACTGGGCGAAAAAAGATTTTCTAATTTCAAGATTTTTCTATTATAGTGTAAATGGGATATTAATTTTTAAATAATTATTTACATACAAGGTAATATTATTAATCAAACGTATGCACTAAATAAGTCAAAATTGTAGACAAATTGTGCTGTAATTGATTGAGTGTTAATCTGTACTCGTCTCTATTTGTATTACAATTATTCTTTATGTCTTAATTTAATACTGAATTTTAACATAGCTAAAATATTACAAGCGCAATCCTTATTAGTGAAANTTATTCTTTATGTCTTAATTTAATACTGAATTTTAACATAGCTAAAATATTACAAGCGCAATCCTTATTAGTGAAATTCAATCCAAATGCTATTAACAATTATATTTGAATAGGTGGTGTGTACTTAAATTTATTTCTTAAAATAAAATTTTTCTTAAATGTATTTGTTTTAAATTTTTGAGTTAGTAAAAATCAAGTTAATTTAGTTCTTAGAAATTTCTGTGTGTATTAATATATATATATATATATATATATAAATATATATAAACTGAGGCGACAAAAGTCATGGGATACCTCCTAATATCGTNATATATATATATATATATATATATAAATATATATAAACTGAGGCGACAAAAGTCATGGGATACCTCCTAATATCGTGTCGGACCTCATTTTGCCCGGCGAAGTGTAGCAACTCGACGTGGCATAGACTCAACAAGTCGTTGGAAGTCCCCGGCAGAAATATTGAGCCATGTTGCCTCTATAGATGTCCATAATTGCGAAAGCATCGCCGGTGCAGGAGTTTGTGTACGAACTGACTTCTTGATTATGTCCCACAAATGTTCGATGGGATTCATGTCGGGCGATCTTAGTGGCCAAATTATTCGCTATAATTGTCCAGATTGTTTGGCCCAATGACATGGCGCATTGCCATCCATAAAAAATCCATCGTTGTTTGGGTACATGAAGTCCATGAATGGCTGCAAGTGGTCTCCAAGTAGCTGAACATAAACCTTTCCAGTCAATGATCGGTTCATTTGAACCAGAGGACCCAGTCCATTCCATGTAAAAACAACCCACACCATTATGGAGCCACCACCAGCTTGCACATTTCCTTGTTGACAACTTGGACCCATGGATCCGCGGGGTCTGTGCCACACTAGAACCCTACCATCAGCTCTTATCAATTGAAATCGGGACTCATCTGAACTAGCAAAGGTTTTCCAGTCGTGTAGGGTCCAGCCGATATGTTCACGAGCCCAAGAGAGGCACTGCAGGTGATTTCGTGCTGTTAGTAAAGGCACTCGATTTGGTCTTCTGCTGGCATAGCCCAGCACAGCCAAAGTTCGCCGCACTCTCCTAACGGACACGTCCATCGTACGGCCCACATTGTTTGCTGTGGTTATTCCACGCAGTGTTGCTTGTCTGTTAACACTGATCATTCTGCGCACACGTCGTTGGTATCGGTCATTGAGTGCAGGCGGTCGGCCACTGCGTTGTCCATGGTGGGAGGTTATGCCTGGAATTAGGTATTCTCGGCACACTCTTGGCACTGTAGATCGCGGAATGTTGAATTCCGTAACCATTTCTGAAATGGAATGTCCCATGCGTCTAGCTCCAACTACCATTCCGCGTTCAAAGTCTGCTAATTCCCGTCGTGCGGCCATAATCACGTCAGAAACCTTTTCACATGAATCACTTGACTACAAATGAAAGCCCAACCAATGCAATGCCCATTTATACATTTTGTACGCGATCCTACTGCCATCTGTATGTTTGCATATTGCTATCCCATGACTTTTGTCACCTCTGTGTATATATATATATATATATATATATATATATATATATATATACATATATATACTGTGATTTACAGAACCTGTATCACCCCTCTTTCACGGGAACAACACGACACCAGACGTTCGCGAAATACATTTGATAACTATATACTATATGAAGCATCGATTGGTTGTAATCCCATTCCCTCAAACTTCACGAAGGTAGGATAATGAGGGTTAAGCTTTCAAATTGTAAATTGGAATGTGGGTCGTACAAGGTATGTTGGATAGAATGTCTAAAATGAAACAACATTTACAAAGACACTTTTTTTCTGACGTTCATAGTTCACGCACAATAAGTTAAATCATATACGCATATGGTTTGTGACGTGCGTAGTTAACAAGCAATTAAAATTGATCGCAGACGTGGTTTACTTACAACAATCAAAAGGAAATCTATGAAACATGATTTTTTTTGGGGTGCATACCTAGTGTATGTACAATCAAGAGGACGTCGGATGTACTGTAAATACCGGTATGTTGTGAGAGAAATACCGTTAACTGGGAATTGGGAACACCCATTCGCCACAGTACTCTTTATAAGTGTTCGAAAAGTCAAACAACCTTTACCAGACATGACTCTGCTCTCCGTCTTACATCCGCGGATGCTCGGCGGACCTCAGCACTTATGATAAATTCACATGTTGCTCAGATGCTGTCATTCATTCAATATAAAACGAATGACAGTCTGAACGAACGAACGTTCGATTATCAATTACCTAGCATGCAAAACCTTTAGTTCGTGGAAGTGGTAGATGGCTTATTTCCTTGCTTCTTATTGCTGCCCTATTCTCCGCGATTGTTAGGAAACAGTCTAATAACGACAGTTAAGTGTATCCAATTATCATTGGTTGTGCGTAAACTATGCACGTCAGATATACAATGTGCACCTTTATAGTATTGCCGGATGGTGTGTGAGACTCGCTATGATACTAGCAATGGCCTGTGTGCCTTACTGCATGGACTCGTGCAGTAGGTATTAGACTGTTTCCAAGCAAAAGCGGAAAAGCGGAGCAAATGCCGCACTACGCAGCAAGCAAATAAGTTATGTACCACTTACAGAAACAGCAGGTGTTGCATACAGGTTAACTGACAATCTAAAGTTCGTTCGTTATTTCAGACAGTCATTCGTTTTACATTTCAACGATTAATTGTGTGTGTTGTTTCAGTGTCAGACATTGTCTGTCTGTGCGTTGCTTTCTGAATGGAATGCTGTTCGCAAACGAAGAAGCATCTGACATGTTGATGATACTAGGAGAATATCGTTGGAACTGCAGAGCTGCTGCCCGTTTGTATACAGAGAGATACCGACAGCGTGTCCATCACTCGTACAATGTCTTCCAGCATCTTGCATGTCACGTGCGCTCAACCGGACTAGTGCAACTGAAACGCAACAAACGTCGTCGCATCAGACGACCTGTAAGAGACGAGAGAGCTGTTGATGTACTTGCTGCCATGGTAGTTTATCCTCGTGATTCTACATGGAGGATTGCCCGCGACTCTGGATTGCCTCAAAGTACAGTGTGAATAATCCTAGCTGATAATCGTTTACATCCGTACCATGTAGAGCTGCACCAAGAACTTGGGAAGAATGACTTTCTAAGCGCATTGATTTCGGCAACTGGTACCTGAGCAAGGACCGTGTTTTCCATTGCAGCATTTTGTGGACTTATGAGACCACATGCAATAGTAATGGTGACGTTAACATACATAATGCCCATAACTGGTCTGCAGTCAACCCACATTTGCTCCGTTAAGTGGATAACCAGTATGTGTGGCGCCTTAATACTTGGCGTGGCCTTCTCGGACATCGTGTCATTGGACCATTGTTTTTTCAAGGGCACTTGAATGGTGCAGCGTATGCAGACTTCCTAGAGAATATTTCGTATCAGCTGATCGAAGTTGTCCCTCTCGCTCTGATATTAACACTGTGGCTTCAACAATTGCTGCTCAATTTTTACGCAGAGCTCGGCTAGTTGCTGACATGTTATTCCCCAGACGGCGGATCGGACAAATGGGCCCTATAGCATGGCCACCACGTTCTCCAGACTTGTCCCCAAATGACGTCTTTTTGTGGGGGAGAATTAAAGACATCGTCTACTGCGTGCGTCCAACAATGAGGGAAGACATGGAAGACAGAATCAGAGCAGCATGTGGATCTCTCAGCTGTGCTGAGGTCCACCAAGCAACCGCGAACGTACGAAGGAGAGCAGAGTCGTGTCTGATACAGAATGTTCGACATTTCGAACACTTATGAAGAGTAATGTGTGCGAATGTAGTTCGCTCACACCAAACCGTAATTTACAGTGCACCAGACGCCCTTTCGATTGTACGTAAACTAGGTATGTAAGCCAGAAAAACAACTTGTTCCGTTGATTTCCATTATATTGTAAAAATAAAAAAATGGTTTTCGTTCCTTTTCATTGTGCATAAACAACCCACATCACAAACCAAATCCTTACATGATTAATTTTATTGTGCGTAAACTATGCACATCAGAAAACAACTGTCTTTGTAAACGTTTTTTCCTTTTCGATAATCTATCCAACGCTACCATATACGACCTCTGTTCTCATTTGCAATTTCAAAGCTCACCCACCGTACCTATACATCCGGTATGTTCAGGGTAACTACCAATGGATAATTCATATAGGGCATAGTTAATACAATTTTTCGTGAACCCTAAGTGTTTTGCTGTTACCGAGAAAAGGGGGTGATTAAGGTGCTGTGAATCATTCTATATATATGTTTATGTATCTTACATGCCTGTTGCTGTGGACATAATAATGATATTGCAACAAATCAACAGATGTATAAAAAGCCTAAAAAATTTTCAAAACTAAATAAAATTATGGACAGATCGTTTATTACGATATTAAATATATATCAGCAATGAAATCTATAATTATATAACACAAACACAACATAAAGACAATTAAATATATATTTCAGTCTCATCGTTATTTCACAAGTTTAAGTCTTTATAATAAAATGTGTTATGTGTTCACAGTGTGCTTCGTGATATATGACGCAATTAAAAATACCACTTTGGAACCTTTCCTGCATTGAGCATATAGAAATTTTTACTTAAATAGTTTATTTTCTGGTTTATTTTTTTAATTGCTGAAATTGTGCAACATTTTGCTCCAATATTAAACTCCAAAATCAGTAGGATAATTTTCTTCCGTTAGTGTAAAATGTGAGTACATAATTACATGTGGTTTGGTGTCTATTGGAAACCAACAACATTATATGACATCTACTTTGATTCTATTAGTTGCTTTTGAACGATTTATTTTTGTGTGATACGTATCATTATTGATTATGTCTCTGTAAATTGGGTTTTTATTGAAATAAAAGAGCTAAATATTACGCACAGTTTACGCCGCGAAAAGAAATTCAAGTGTGTACCCTGTTTTAATTAAATCGTTCTACATATCTTATGGGTTGCAATTTTCTTAATAACAGTTATATCAAAACAATACATTTTAGTAATAGAAATTGCCATGTTTGTAAAATGCGAGTGTAGCTACTGGACAGTGAACACCCCACATTGGCAATCGAAAATTTTTCAAGAAATATGTGTTTATATTTATAGTACATAATTGACACCTGGTTATAAAAATAACAAGAACTAGATTTTGAAACCAAGGTATATTGCTGCCTATGTGTTCAGAAATGAAATGATATAAAAGTTGTTATATCACTTTCGTAGTTTTAATTGGGATACAGATAGACCAAACAATAATATTTAACTTATCTAGCGGTACTGTGATAAACTTTTTAATAATCCCATTGTACAAAATATATAAATTATGAGTTTTTTAATACAAGTATATTAAAAAAATTATAAGAATATATGTGGTTTAGTTATGTGTTAATACATATTATCCAGATTACTCACAAAATTGTAACAATTTAGAGTTGAAATAATTTGAGAGATATATGCCAACTATTAAGTAAATATTACCGAAATCAATACCCTGCTGAAATCACAGCAATTAATACTGATTTATAAAAATATACAGAGTTGTATATAACAAAATATATGAAAACGTAGCTCAGTTGTTTTACAATAAATACAAGCATATGCTCTGAAATAATCTCTTGAGTACTGTGCGTGCACTATACAGAAGTTAATGCGTATTAAAGGAAATAAATAAAAAGTTATATCGTGGTCAATATTTCGAAGTAAAAATTTATTATTTTCACCTTAACCAAAATTTCGATTGTTAATTGAAAACCAAATATCATAAAATAGTAAATACACTAAATTCTTTTTATGATGATTCAGGTACATTGATAAAGGTGTTTAACGTGAGTTGGTGCTATTTATAATCTCTATTTCTGTCTCTCTTTCTCTTACAATTCTCATCTTTAGTTTTTGTCTCTGTTTTCCCTTTTCCAGAAAAGCCCTCTGAAATCCTAGACACAACACTTGGGACCAGGGCTTCGTCCAGCAACACCAAACAAGGTGGAGAAAATAAAAGAAGCATTTCCTCTTTCTCTATGTTCTCTTTTATTCTTCGTCTTTATTTCGCCTTTTACTTTTCTGTTTCCTTCTTTTGCTGCTCTTCGTTATATTCGTATGGTTTTAATGCTGATGTGTACGTAAATGATTCTACCAATCATGCGTTCAGGTATTTCGTAAATTTCAGCGTATTTACATTTGCACGTTGCTATAAATAAATACGATGAAATGGTACAAATGCCAGTCATACTAAAGATGATAATAAATTGTTGTTAAGAAACCATTAAATTATTTTTAATTATTTTTTTGTTAGTAAAAATGCAAAGGAATCATCAGAACAAGAATTCAGTGTGCAAAATATTACGAGAAGTGTGTTAACCTTTCTGTGGCTAAAATAATTATGATCAATGTTATTTGTTTCCAGGTTCGACATTTTTCGACTGTGAACCTGAATGAACGTGGGAAGCAAATACTTTATCTTACCTGGAACCCCAAATTTAATTTTGATATCACTGTAAATATTATTTTTAGTTTTGTCTTATTTTTGATGAATAAAAGCTTTATAGTGGCCGCAAGAATTTCAGTTTTGATGAGTCCCATTTCGTATGCGTATATTTTAAACGTCGGTATAATTTATTCTCACTTGATATAACTAAGTATTACGCATTGAATTTAAATGTGATTTTTTTGCTTATTAAAATTATCATTAGAATTGTTAAGAATTACGAACAATAACGAAATGACATAGCCATTGTTTAAATTTTTGATACTGTCTTACAAAGTCAAGATATAAAAAAATTATTTAATACATTTTGTTAATGTTTTATTCATTCCTAGATAATATAATTTTTTATTTCACGTAGCAGATATTTAATTATATCAATAAAGATTGCATGGCTGTGCGTTCTGTAATCAGTGTTTAAATTAAAGAATTCGTGTTAATGTGATTCCAATAAGGTGGTTGTTTATTTATATTTCAAATATAATTGTTAAAGTTTGAAACTATATCAATTTATTAATACTCTATGACAGTCGTTTTACAAAGTAAAATATCTTATTATGCACGTAGTACAATTAAAACCTGGTTTTGGTTCAAATAAAAAATATTTTTTTAGTTACGTTTACTTTTCTTTGCTATTCTCTTGCAGTTTTGCATGGCATAGATAGAATAGATGACAGCATGACTAAAATTGTATGTACTTTTTTAAAAAGTATAATTTTAAGCTCGAAAGACATCAGTGCATATGGAAATACTTCATTAAACTACTTAATCTTTCAATAATGGTCTCGAATTCTAACGAGTCATTTAACTGGTTGAAGTGTATTTTAATGCAGTAATGAATAATTTTCTAGTTTTTAGATTTTACGCTTTTAATTTTGTTACGTCCATCTGAAATCAGTGAATATTAAGAGATGGAATTTATGGTAACTTTGTTTTTATTGTTACATTTATGCGGAAGAACTTTAAACAAAAGTATAAATCGTCTTTAAGAAAATATTTGTTTTAGAACACAATTATAAAATAAAATTCCTAAGAAGTCTCATAGTTAAATGAATGTAAACTGCAAAGCCTTCAGCGTTACGAAACAAAAAGTTTATGTATTATTCCTAGATTTTGTTACAGCATATGAATCACCCCTTTTTATTTCTGCAAATTTTACACAGCCAGATTAATGCAAACGCAATTTAGGATATTATATGGTAAACTTAATGCCAGTTTAAAGTATGATTTTTGAAATTTTCTTTCCCTTCTCACTAGGTCACTCGAACTTTGTAATCTAATCAGTATACAAACGTCAAAATGTAACTCTCCTCAAATGATGGACTTAAAGTCACTTTCAAACCGCGCTTACATAAAAACGTACAAACACAATTCTGCAGAAGATGTGGATATTTATACCAGTAAGTTGGCATAATTGCTGCAAAGAGTTAAATATTATATTAACCGCACCTTAAAAACTTAGTATTTAAAAAAATTGTAAGAATGATTTTAAAATTCTGGTTTAAAAAATACCTCCGTGATATTAAATACTCTCGCGAGATAGCACTATATGCATTTTTTTTTTAGATTCACCACGTTGAAAAATATTACATATCGGTGCAGATTAACGTGGCGTTTGGTTAAAATAAATGAAATTTAGATAACATTAGTAAATTTTCATTTGCTAGCTTGAACGTGCATAAATACATTCGACAACCGTTTTACAAACGTTTTCTAATTCATTAATGTAAACGTCACTCCTACGCATCGCAAGTTTCGTTAACCGTGTGTAATTGTTCGAATCGAACAAGCATATGAATTGAAATATCAAAATCGGATTAACACATCATCGAAACAAATTTGAATGGCTCATGTTCATCTGTAGAGCATACAATCTGCTTACTTCACGAAGTTTCGTAGAGTGACAGAGACCCCAGTCGAAGATTTTCAAAACAAAGAAAGCTAGGTGAATACCATATGCGAATAAATTTTCACTCATGGAAATTGATGAAGACTCTTTGACGTGCTTGTGGAAGATCACAAAATATGATAAACAAAAATTAACACAAAGAGTGAAGGGAGTTGAAGAGAATACTATATTGGGTACAAAGCACTCCTTACCTTGCATTTGATAATACATCCATTGTCATAAACATTTGTACAAGGAATACATATCCAATTCAAAACAAATTATATTAGTATGATGGTTGATAAATAGGAAAGGAATGTAAAAAATATAAATTCAGCATGATAAGGTACTGCTCACATGCAGCAAAGAAGAAATGCATGTATAGTACATTGACGCACAAATCTCGTGCACATATATATTGTTTCATATGTTCAGTCATGGAAACAAACAAATGGCCGTTTCTTTCCCTATGGCTAATTTGACCTCACACTTGGCACAATGGAAAAACACATGGAGGAAGCAAGCATACTAATTGGTATAACAACTATACGATGGGTGATNTCGGATTAACACATCATCGAAACAAATTTGAATGGCTCATGTTCATCTGTAGAGCATACAATCTGCTTACTTCACGGAGTTTCGTAGAGTGACAGAGACCCCAGTCGAAGTTTTTCAAAACAAAGAAAGCTAGGTGAATACCATATGCGAATAAATTTTCACTCATGGAAATTGATGAAGACTCTTTGACGTGCTTGTGGAAGATCACAAAATATGATAAACAAAAATTAACACAAAGAGTGAAGGGAGTTGAAGAGAATACTATATTGGGTACAAAGCACTCCTTACCTTGCATTTGATAATACATCCACTGTCATAAACATTTGTACAAGGAATACATATCCAATTCAAAACAAATTGTATTAGTATGATGGTTGATAAATAGGAAAGGAATGTAAAAAATATAAATTCAGCATGATAAGGTACTGCTCACATGCAGCAAAGAAGAAATGCTTGTACAGTACAATGACGCACAAATCTCGTGCACATATATATTGTTTCATATGTTCAGTCATGGAAACAAACAAAAGGCCGTTTATTTCCCTATGGCTAATTTAACCACACACTTGGCACAATGGAAAAACACATGGAGGAAGCAAGCATACTAATTGGTATAACAACTATACGATGGGTGATAATTAAAGTGACCGGGTAAGACACGAAAGTTTTGGAGCATGACGCTGCCAAACCACAGCAGTGCGTGGGAGATCATTATCTCGTTAAAAACTGCTGACTGGGCACTCATCCAGGAAATGTAGAACATAGAACCATGGGTTGTCTGCATAGTCATTCAATGCTCCACGCCATTATAAGTGGCGAGCGCCTATCATAAGAAATGACTGCCCAGATCACCGCACAAGTAAAAGCTGCCCACGGTAAAGTGACCATTTTTGAAATTAACAACTGAAAAAAATTCACTGATGATAACTTTACGTATACTACAGTACCTACTGGAGTGCAACCTCACATTTCATTTTGCAGCGAAACAATAAACATTATACTAATATCTAAGGTATTGAGACTTTAATATAGGAATTAATGGCTACTGAAGTCCAAGGTTGTTTTGTTTGTTTTATAAACATAAGAACACGAATTTGTACATTATGAACACATTCACTTTCATAATCTCCTTGGTTTTCTCCTGTCTGGCGCATGAGTAACGTGAGACTGCTCATGGCAAGTATAATATTAGATGTAGTTAATGGATACAAAATAAGAGGGAAGTAGGTCCTGAGCAGGGATTTAAAGTTAACCGTGAACAGCATATAGTGTGGCACGTGTAACTCCGTAAAGTGAGACAGAAAATGTTCTGTTGAAATTGGTCCTGAAAACTCTGCTATGATGATTACCCATTCGCAAAGAAAAAGGAAGATTCTTCATTAAAAACAATATGAGGACAATCCGTAGAGTTCCGGCGGTAGAGAAGTGTTCATGGCAAAACAATTCGTTGGGATTGCTTATTTGCATTTGCCTGNAGAACAATTAGTTGGGATTGCTTATTTGCATTTGCCTGTTTTATGTAAAGATCTGTAATTTAGGTGCTATAGTAAAGCTGGATCATATCGTTGAATGTTGGACAAGGAAGACAGATTAAATGAAAAATTACATCGAAGCTACGCTATTGCAGAACTATGTCACCAAGGAAAACACAAATAATGACATTAAAAAAAACATACACGAAT
Organism: Clitarchus hookeri; assembly: GCA_002778355.1. Lineage (NCBI taxonomy): Eukaryota > Metazoa > Arthropoda > Insecta > Phasmatodea > Phasmatidae > Clitarchus > Clitarchus hookeri. Next base: position 114,389 of record NQII01000824.1, on the reverse strand, counting down.
ACAAGCCAAGACAAGTTGTTCTCAAAAAATTTTAGAGAAGTAAAAATTATCCCACAAGGAATTCATTCAAGAGTTCCATCAAAATACTCGAAAAAGAAAGACGAGAAACAAATGCAAGAGTAACTAAGACATGACATTTTATACAAAAAAACTCGTAATTGTTGCGCGTTCATTTGTTTGCTTTGGTTTGGTTTAGTTTGGTTTGGGTTTAAGTAACTCCATGTGTGTCACAGGATTAACAAACGCGAAGAGTCACTACTAATGGCGGCGTACCCGGGATTTGTAGCGCTGCCATATCGTGGGGAGGGACTTCAGAAAACACTTATGAATAGTCTCACGATCCTAGAACGAGAAATTAGTCTTTGGCCACCTAGGACACGAAAAATTCAGTTTGAAGAATACCCCAAGGTCACCCGTGAACCCTCGACAATATAAAATTATCTTATTTCATCCAAGAATAATAACTAGAGAATTGCAGGAAAATAAATGTGATCATTTCAACGGCCGCAGTTACTGAGATATCACATTCAAATGACAAAGGGGCCGAAACAGTGATGGTCTGAAACCAAATCCCAGGATTATTCAAACATGTCTAATCACCTACTCGGTACACATGTTATTCGGATACCACCATCTTTAGCATTTCCAGCGTAACCATGTGGTGTAAAATTTAAAATTTTACATTTGAAGTCAGTAGAATAATTTGGATGAGTCGAGCATAAGGAAATGGGAAAGTCGAACTGGATCCAACAACCGCCATCTTGCAATTTCCCCTTTTTCCATTTTCTCCCCCTCAAAATGTCCCTTTTTCAAAGACATTTTTTCTTTTTTCCTTTAAAATGCCCCGTGTTCAACTCAAAAAGCAGCGATCCCCCCATTTGCAAAAAACGATCCCCTTATTAGTTAAAACGATTCTTCGGAAGGATATAGGGGAACTTTTTTACCCTTGACCTTGACCCCATGCCCATGACCTTGAATAAAATTTTAAGCAAAAAATTCCCAAATATTTATTAAAAATCTCAAAAAACTAATACAAATTTCTAAGCATTACAAACATTATTGAATTTTTTTTTACATTTTCAGATGTACAAGTAGGAGGTCCGGGGTACGATGATAGATGGAGCGAATAAGCTCCCTACACAAACGACTCTTGCCAGGTTGGCCACTGTCATTTTCGTCACAAATGTTAGATGTTGAGGACTTCACCTTTGAGATTGACCCTGATGACCTTAAACCCGAGAAATGGGAAAAAAATCCTATAAATCCGCAAACAATTCTAAAATATTATTTAAAATGTTTCAAAAAATTATTAAATTAAAATATTTTAAATCAATTATTAAAAAAGAATTTAAAATATATTTCGAACGATTAAAACTGTGTGTTAAAAAAAGCTGACGTTTCCTGAGATTTCCTCATCACTACGACCAGAAGACTACTGACCCTCGCCAATGTTTCTTATTGTGTTAACATTCCCCACCCCATCACCATTTCACAATATGTTTAATGCACTCCACTCACAATACTAGTTTTTTTATTTGTCATTTATTTGCATTTCCATTGCTTAGGTGACGCTAGTGTATTAATGATCGATTTCACCGCCTGAGGAGCTGTAGATTTAGCCAACATGTTGGTTATTGTTGACCTTGACTTTAACCCCAATGATATTGAACTCCAAAAATCGCGACAAACACAGTCCATACAATTGTTTATACCTAGCTGGTCACAACAAGGGGCCATAACGACTAACCATACTAACGCTCGACTGACTCCACACAAGACTAACTCCACCCAAGACTGGTTCCTGGCGAAACTGACTTATCCCATGAATAGCTCCTGACGAGACCGGTTTATGAAAAACTGGCTAGACCAGCCAGCAAGATCAACCTGCCATACTTCCCACATATACAAACGATGATGAACAAATATCGAAAAAAGTATCTAACAAGAAACTCGTAGCTAAACATTTCTTACAAAATCTTCGCAAAATTGTCGCAAAACTTTTCAACCACAGCTGATCATACCAAAGGATCATTATAACTTTCTTAGAAACTGGCCATGCCAACCAACTAGTTGCGAAACATTCCTAAAAAATATTCTCCTCATTTCAGTCGTTCATCATACAGGATGAGTATAAAAGAATACGACAAATTTTAAGGTCTATAATATCAAAACCAAACTACCTAAAACCATGATTGACCAACCAAATAAACGTTGTAACCGTGAAGTTTGTTTACCATATCTTTATAAATGTTCAACGTGACCACCATGAGCGGCCCGAACGACATATACGCGATAACCAAACTCGTTCCACGCACTTGTCAGCATGACCGGTGTTACGGTTTGGATGGCGTTCATAATTCTTGTTTTTAGGTCGTCAATGTTTGCCAGCAATGGTGAATGAAACACTTGATCCGTTCAGCCGTTATGGAGATGAGTGGTAACAGACATACACACACACAGACAGACTTTCGCATTTATAATATTAGTAGCATTATCTAATAAGTTTAACTTATATCATCTATCTAGTCTGGGCCGCGGTGGTCCAGTGTTTAGACAACTCTCCTCCCACCTATGCTAACCGGGCTCGATTCCCGGCGGGGTCGCTCGTGGGTTTTCGCACATGGGGATCGTATCGGACGATGCCGCTTGTCGGCGGATTTTGTCATGGATCTTCCGCTTCCCCACCCTTGATTTCCGGCGCTTCTCCATATTCAACTCACTTCATTCTCATCGAATCTCAAGACCTCGATGTTAAAAGCGGCCCAAATACTGCCAGTTGGCCCTTGCACCGTATTGCGGGAAAAGTGCTAAGTAATGCCACAAACATCGGTCGCATCCGGCGACAGTGGTCCCAAGAAGGAAATGTGCTTCGTTGTAGTGGGACCACCATTTAAAGACGAACGTCAGAGCACACATATCCTCGCATCAGATACCATGCCACAGCACACCTACGACTGGTGATATTTTGCGATTTGCATGGTTGTTTGGATGCTCCGATTTCAAAACGGACAGTCTCCAGCAATTTGGGTCAGGCAGATTTGTTAACCAGCCGTCCTTTGTGAAACTTTTTTATCGTTTACAATTTTGTCTCACCAGAGCTGCATGAGGTAAAGAAAGTAACAGCTTAATATTAAGCGATGGTGATATCACTGTGTGAGACACTGGCAGTGATGACGCCATCGGGCAGTTTCATCTGCTTTTGTGGAGCACCACACAACCCATCAAAGTGGGGTCATCGTTTGGGTTGCTATCAGCACCAAAAACCGCTCACTTCCAGTATGCATTAAGAGCACATCAACGACACACTGCAGAGTTGGTAAGGTGCTGTGATCTGTGGCAATGCTCTATTTTCAGGACGTAACAAAAGCACTTTTCAACTGGATAACGCCTGGCCACGTGTAGGCCAGATAGTTCTTTGTGTTTTCTAAGGTGTATTTATTATGATGAATTGTTTGGCCGCACAATCTTCATGAATTTATAATAAGATCGTAAATGAATAATAGTTACCAGTACAATCAGAAGCCATTGAGCCGTTGAAATTCATGCCATGATTACTACTACAGTTGATGAGGAGATGTTGAAAAATGTGCAAGGTAATATTATGCGGTGTGCGGCAGCAAGCCAGCAAATGGATGGTGGATACTTCAAACATGTGAAGTAAATCCCGCCCGTCTAGCAACTATTGTGAACCCACAGTGTGGACTGCTTGTTCAGTTATTATGCCTGCTCTGTAGAGTTGCGCGTATAAAAGCATATTTTCATGTGGAATTTTTACAATAGATAATTTACTACCTTCACCGTAGCACTAATATTTAGGCGGTGCAATGCCATACACACAACAAAGTAGATTCGTCGGGGAGCTGAGACAGAACGCTTGTGCATAATTAAATGACCCGTATATTTTCGTCTCAGTCTTCACTTCTCTATGTAACCCCGGTCTTCAAATCCACAATTTTTCTCTCCCTCTCTTTATTTCTCTCTCTCTCTTTCTCTCTCTCTCTCTTTCTCTCTCTCTCTCTACATATACATATATATATTACACATGGGTGATACTTTTCACTTGACACTATGGAATATTGCGAAACATATGAATCGTACTACAANTTTCTCTCTCTCTCTCTACATATACATATATATATATTACACATGGGTGATACTTTTCACTTGACACTATGGAATATTGCGAAACATATGAATCGTACTACAACAAATGTTCAAGTAAACCCTTGCTATTTTCGAGGGAGAAATTCAAGATCGCAAAGTTTAGCTCACCATCTTCCATCTAGGGGGTGGGGATTGGAAAACATTGACATTTCGAATGGAAATCAGTATTTTTTTAAATTTCAGATTTGGATCTTTTCTTAGTATAAATTAATGCTTTTTAAGAAACCAATATTGAAATACGTTGTAGATGGCGCTGTAATCGGTGCAAATTAGAATAACTTTGACTTCATCATTTGGGAACTGCCATGTTGCATTACAGAGAGAAATGTGGCACATGAGACCAATTTTTGGTTTTAAAGATGTTATTCTACCTGATAGATGGCGCTACATGAAGCGATAACTGGGTGAGCTTCCATTTTTGCAACGGGGACCCTTATGGTAAAATGCATTATTATTCAACATTGAAGAAGCATAACCTTTATGAGCAGAATTACAGACGTATAAATAATGTGCCTTGAGGGTCTCCTTGCCACTCACCATTGTGGTGCTTATATTTGGTGAGTCCCCTTGCTTCTCACCAATATGTTTCTTGTATTCGGTGAGTCCCCTTACTTCTCACCTTCGTGATGCGTTTACTCTAAATACTCGAAATGATTCTGTCTTACTCCGATGAATTTGTTAAGGCGTTTTAATTATTATGGTACACTATGTAAAAGTGTGTCTGCATCAATTTGTGTCCAAGCATTTCGGATTCGTTCGATAATGTTGTTGTGGGTTGTTGGCACCTCGAAACGCAATTTATCTTTGATGTAACCCCACAAAAATAAATCGAGTAACGTAAGGTCTGGCAAAATCTGGCAGACCAATATACTGGACCACCTTTACTTATCCAGTGACCATTGTAATTGCGATATAATATCTTCCTTCATGTTGCTGCGTAACATTCTGTACAATCGTCATGTTGAAACTACAGGGGCTGTCGCTATTCGAGGCTTACATCGTCAAGCTATGTAGATAGTTGGTCTTGCAGAAAGTAACTATATTTTGTACAGTTCGAGGAACCCTCGATGAAATAGGGACCTCTGAAATTGTGGCCTCTGATATCACACCTACAATTTGCTCACCACGGATGTTGATGTTCAACATAACACAACCTGTGTGGGTTTTACACACCTAAATAATCTATGTTGTATCTAATAACTTCACCGTGGTTCACGAAAGTCAGCTCATCGTAGAACAGTACTCCGCGAAAGAAATTCGGGTTTGGTTATTTTTCCTGCAGTGCCCATTGAGAAAACGTTACACGTTTCGGAAATCATCGCCAAGTACATCTTGTTGCACAGAAACATGGTCGGGAAGCATTTGATTATGCTTTAGTATTCTCCAATCACTTGGTTGCGATATTACGCTACCGCGAGCTGATACTCGATTGCTCGCATGGGGATTACGGGTCACTGCAGCTAGCACTGACACTTTAATATTTTCTCCACTGACTGTTACTCTAAGCTTATTTTTTCAGACTACACACTTCCGTTTGTAGGAAATTGTTTGACAACTCGGAAAAACCAAAGGCGTGACGGCACCATTTCTGGAAAACGCTTAGGATAAATGACGACAGCATTTTCCACGTTCCGGCCACATTCGCCATGAATCAAAATCATATCTATTTGCTGTAGTACAGATAAAGATGCCATACTTGTTGTGTATAAATAACACCTCTTATCGAAATAAGACTTAACCTAAACATTAAATGTAAAATAAGGCTATCTGCATCCAACTGGCTTAAGAATAGGGCAGTTCAAACATCGGATGCGTGTTGGTGATTTTGTTAGCAATTAAATGGCAAGGAAATACAGCGGAAGCGAACACTGGTCTTCTCGACAACACACCGTTGACACAGGCCCTGGTGATGTACAGTAGCTTTACCACGACAGATGTTCGTACTGAACATGACGTGCATAACATGTAGGGATATAAACATGCAACTTTAAGCGCTCTTGTTCCCGAAAGTTTGTGATTCTTTATTTCTACTAAATTGCGTTGATTTCATAGACATCACAGGTACTATTTCCTCGTACAAAAATGTTAGACCTCAAATTTTTGTATAATGGCATGTCAAAAGCACAATTTTAATTTCTTTGGGGTGTAAAATAAAAAAAACAAAATGATGTACGGAAATGAGATAATACACAATGAAATAAGATACCACGAGTTACTTTAAGAGATAAAGAAAATAACACTATGAAATGTTTTTGGAATATTAATAATTGCTTATTTAAGGAAATATTTGCATATTTTTATTTGTGGCAGACTCTAATTATTTTTACTATAAATAGTTCTAAGCCTTACTTAATTTATTTAAGACATAGCCATTTAGTTACCTATTTTAAATTTTCTTAAATAATATTTATTTTATTTTATTTGTATATCTCAAAAACACTAAATTTGTGATTTTGATATTCTCCACCGCAAGAATTGAGCAATAAAAATATTTTATTCAAAGAGTAAGTACCTTTAAATAATTTCTAGAAGTTGAATGTTATCTAGTACGAATCTTGGCAAAGAGCTCTCGTAATAGCCAGGCGCGTGGTTCCACCGTGTGGCGGATCATGACGCAGTTATTACACGTTGTGCTTATGCACTGTCTCTGGCCACACGTCACATGTACATGTTTCGTTCTAATTGTTTATGTTTTACCAGATGGTACATGGATCTGCAATGAACTATTGGGTTTCCCATTCGCAGTTGCAATGTTCCTTCTGGTCACACGAAAGGGAACTCTCGCAATACAAGAACCACTATGGTGGAATGCATGGGACNCACGCAATACAAGAACCCCGATGGTGGAATGCATGGGACACTCTGCAAACATTTATTTCATCTGCATACAGGTTACGTTTAATCAACGTTGATGCCCATTGTTCTACAACCATGAGGGTTTCCTTGTAGAAATACCTAGAGTCATACCCATTTCCCGTTGTCTGTAGCGCCATGTNCTCGCAATACAAGAACCACTATGGTGGAATGCATGGGACACTCTGCAAACATTTATTTCATCTGCATACAGGTTACGTTTAATCAACGTTGATGCCCACTGTTCTACAACCATGAGGGTTTCCTTGTAGAAATACCTAGAGTCATACCCATTTCCCGTTGTTTGGAGCGCCATGTATCACGTGGAACAACATTTTTAAGACAGTAAAGTGGTCGTATGTATCGCAGATTCCTACTGAAATGAAACGTGGTGGTTCCCAATTGATAAAAAGATAATCTAATTTTCACCTATTACAGTGCCATCTAGAACGAATCGCAAAAACTGTTTCTAGAAATATTTTTTTACGTTTTAACGTAGAATCCGAATCTGCAATAAGCAATTTGAGTTTCCTTTCGAAATTTAAAATTTTCGCCTTTTACATGCCTCAGATGGGCGATGGTTAGCTAACTTTTGCGAGTTTGAAGTGCCTTGAAAATAGCGAGATTTACATAGACACGTTTTTGTTTTATGATGCATACATTTCGCGATACTCCGTAGTGCTAAGTTTAATGAATCACTTGGTGTGTGTATTTTTATAACTATAAATTATGCTTCACAGGTACACATGGACAATTTACCTACCAATGTTTTTACGTATTTTCATGCATTCGTCAAAGTGACTAGTTGATTTCGAATATAACTTTGCAAACATAATAGACAGAACAATTACAGTAACAAAATTACATCGTATATATCAACGAGTCTAATGAATCGAGAAATAACAAAAGCTTCCCATATTATGTATTTAGTTAAATAACTATAATTTTTCCCTTTGTGAAATTCAGATATAGTTGTTCTTGCGTTGAAATGACCGTAGATTACAACAAAGTAAAGTAATTTTCAAGGATATAAAATATTTAAGTTTTTTAAGGTAATTTTATTTGTTTTTTTTCTGGAACTCTTTAACGGACGCATACTCATGCCGAGTATATAATAGTCGGAATACTATGTAAGAAGGTCGCTTTGTATGTTAAACTTACGAAAGTTCTCGTATGTAAATCGCCGCTTCAAAAAAAAAAACTAAATTATTAAAAATATTTAAATGTTATGATTCAAACGCAAAACATTTATATTTTATTTCCTCTAGGAAAGCAGTAAATCGTACGCCTTCTACTAGTAACAAAATAGATAGTAGTAGTGTCCACAAACATTTGATGTTAAATAATTCATATAGAAAAGTCAGTAATCCTTCAGAACTTAAGTTTATACTCTTAATTCGCATTCTGCCTCTGATGTGCAAAATTATAGAGAAGGCGGTTCACGCTTGGTTATCGACCAATATTGATTAAATCAATTTCCTCCAAATTAGGCAAATTAGGCATAAGTAAAATGATAATGGGAAGTCTGGGACAAGGCAATGGGGAAGTAGGAACCAGGAGACGGCCAACCGTCATGTTGCGACATCACCCAACCTTCATCTTGGATGTAAGTTACCTTTGACCTTGACCCTATGGCGTAGACCTGAAATGACCAGGAGCAAAAAAAAAAAAAAGACAAAAAAATTAAAAAATCCCAAAATAGTTATTAAATATAAAAAATTAATAAAAACATATATAAAATATTTTGAAGATGTACATGAAAGAGTTCCGGGGTTCGATGGTAACTGGATCGACTAAGCTCCCGACACAACCAACCCTCGCCCGGTCAGCCGTTGTCTATCTCGTCAGTCATGTTATATGTAAATAACGTTGACCCCATTACCGTGACCTTAAATAACCTTAAACACAAAAATTCCCAAAATTTCCAAAAACCCCAAAAAATTCCAAAAAATTTTTAAAAAATTGCCAAACAACGCTTGACTCAAGACTCAAGACTAATAGCTCAAGACCCGTGACCCAAGACGCAAGACCCATGATCCTTGACCCAATACCAAAGGCCCTTGACACAAAACCCTTGACCAAATATCCTTGACCCTTAACACCTGACTCTTGACCCAATACTCTGTGCCTAAGTTCCTTGACCCAAGACCCAAGACATTTGACCCTTTACCCAAGACACTCTATCCTTGACCCTCAAACCCTTAACACTTGATATTAAAACTAAAAAAATGCAAGGGATCTTTAAAAAATTTGAAAAAATAAAAAATAAAAATGAATATTAAACCGATATTTAATTATGAAAAAAGAGGTAACCATTCCTCGCTGCTGATGTTGTTCTGCTTGCTCTGAAACTTAACTTCATACATGTTTTAACTATACACACAGTTCGACTTTTATAATGGTATAAGTAGACTAATCAGTATATATATATATATGCATATGTGATCAATCCAAGCCCTTCATACGAGTAGCAAATATTTGCCCAAGTCAGTTTATAATCATGGTGTGGATCGGCACCTTAAACCACTTTAATAGAAAATACTTGTCATTAACTGATATTGAGACCCTGAATGTACGAGGGTGATAAACAATCTTATATCCTGTGGGCTTCTTGAAAATCAATCCCTCAATCGTCCAATCATTCCATCTATCTAATCGTCCCATAATTCCATCTATCTTTCACAATATTTCGTATTCCTTCACAATCTTTTACAATCCTCCTCCTCCTCCTCAGCAATCTTTCCACCAACATTTAGGCATATTTCAATCAATCTTTCGCAGTTATTCCATCAAACTTCCCATCTTTCGATTCATTGTACCAATCTTCCCATCAATATTTCGCAATCTTTCGCAAATCTCCTCCTCCAAAATGTTTCGATCAATATTTCTCAATATTTTCATAAATTTTTTGCAATCTACCCATCAATCTTTAGCAATATTTGAATCAATATCTCCTTCTTTCTATCAATATTCCCATCTTTCTCCCAATCATCCAATCATTCCGTTAATCTTTCACAATCTTTCGCAATATTTCGCAAATATTCCTCGGCAATCTTCTCATTAATATTTAGTAATCTTGTAATCAATATTTCGCAATCTTTCCATCAATCTTACAATATTTCATTCAATCTTTAAATTTTTTCATCAACCTTTCGATCACTCTCGCAATCTTTCCATCAAATTCACAATCATTCCCTCAAGGCTCCAATCTTCCCATCAAACTTTTGTAAAATATTTTGATCAATCATCATTCCATAATCAATCCATTTGTTTGTGTCATCTGTTCCCCAACCATTTATATTGAAAAAACATTCATTCAATCTGTTTCACCACATTTGTACTCGACGACTGCATTAATGTTTTATAAACAGTACACTATCTAAGCATTTTTATGTTCAGATACTTCCTTACTATTCTGTGCGCAGATATGTTCTTCAGTAAACGAGTCCTCATAGAACCACTTACAATTTATGTGGGATAAAAAATACCGGACAAAAATATTAAAACACAATTATAATTAAAAGTATTTGTTATTTTTTATTTACAATTTCAGAAAAAATCAGTTCATCAAATCATGCGAGATAACCCCTCCCGGTTAGTTCGCTAATGATTGAAGATATCTCAACAATTTGAGACAGATCCCCGTGTTTTACATGTACAACAGTGTTGATACTATAGATAGATCTTTAGAAAAAGCTGTCATCCTCGGAGATATGAGAGAACATCCTGTACTAAGAGTTCTTTTCCGCGCGATTAAGCATTGCGACATGGACGCATGCAGTTTATAAAGGTAATATATTCAGGAATCACATAGAGAACTGCAAGGATTCGTTTTTTGAGAGCCAACATGTCATATAGTCTGTATCTCCTGCACAGGGTAAAACACTTAATGTGGCTGGAGTGGAATTAAGAGGAGGACGTTTTTCACATGGACAGCTATACGTAGCCCTTTCTCGTTTCACGTCAAACAGAAATAATTTTGTGCCGGATGGTTGGAGGCAAAACGATTAATGTTGTATACAAAGAAATTTTATAAACCACTATCATATAATATTGTTATATTAGAGATGTATGAATGTGGATAAAGTGAAGGAGGTAGATATGTCAGGATCGTGGTAAATGGAGGTTCATAATCTTTGCCTAACCATCTGGGAGAGAGGCGTACCGTGTATATATGTATGTTATATATTATTGTAGTGTACTAATTTACTATCATATAATATCATATTGTGAAATTGTAATCCCAATTAATTTATTAGTGTATCACTGTAAAAACTATATTGTACCCAAGCGAATCCGGGCCGGGTTGCTAGTACAGAATAATCACTACATACCCAGAAAGCACCACAATGTTATTTTTAAATTTCTTTATTTTTCAGAACCTGCAAAACCTGATAAAATATCTTGTATGATTTGCTTTTCTATAAACGCAACATTGAAATTTTTTAACTCACTTAAATATAAAGATAATAATATTATGAATAATATAGGCAATTAAAAATATAAGAAAATGTTTTGATTTCAAAGGAGTTTAGTGTGCATAAAATCACCAATAGCTTTGAAAGGAACACTTCGGACATATGTATTTAATCTATCATATGAAGATGACAACCAAATAATTTTTAGCAGCGCATAAATGACTCTTAATATAAAAGTAAAAAACTTAAGCAGAACTCTGTTAAGCACAGCTGTGTGTGACGCTTATCTGTTAAATGAACTTACGAGGCTACAAATAAAGATCTTTAGTAGTTTTAAACTTACCTCTTTAGAAAAATTATGTTATTGTTTGTGAATGTAAAAATATAATTCCAATAATTTAAATATAATTATATTTATGCGAAACCACTACAGATTAATATGCGACTGGTTCAGCTATTAGTTGGTGCATTATGAAAAAATTTGTTTGTAGTCTAATGACATTGGTTTGCACGTGGGTGGTAAATTTTTATAGTTTTATCTAAGTAATTTATATGGATTATACCGTATTGTCAACAAAGAACACATGCACCATATTATTTTGCGCCATTACCTCAACCACCACGTTACATGTTAAAAATAATAAACAAGTTTCAACACTTATTCTTGCTGCAAGTGCTCTCAAAACATGTAAAAATTAAAACGTATAAACATTAGAGGGCAACATATAAGAATTAATAATTTTTAAGGCGTGATAAACAATTTAGATATGTACATTTTTACATTTATCAATGCACTGAATTCTTAAATAGGAAAATCAGTCATAATTCAACCAATATTGGCTAGAAAATGTATAAGAAAATTAACTTAACATCTGCACATTTATTGTATTTCGTTCAATTAATGACTAAACATGAGAAAAATATAATTTCAACTTATAGGTACATAAAAACCAATCTAGAATAAACACACGGCTGTAAATCTTAGCCGGGATTCGAGCCCAGAACCAAGCGAGCTGACTTACTGAGTTCGGCTGGTGGAGTCGCCGTGTTTTCTGTCTGAAGGTATGCAGGAGGCATTTAAAAACCATGAATACTGCAGGGCAGTCCAGAAATCCAATCTGCAACAATTTGAGAAAGGGTTTGGTGCTGCGCCACTCGTCAGGAAGCCAATTTAACTTGATGGCGCTACACCCCACCTGTAGCACACAGAGTGGTTCGTAGGGTCGGAGTTAATTCCTCCAGGCACAGACTATAAGGTACCTTAGATTGAGGGTATTTTAATAATGTTTCCTTTTGGTGTTTCATTTTGAAGGATGGATATATTGTCTCGAGTTAAAAAAAAAATACAGACACGCTTCCTAGGTGTGGTACTCTATTTTGGCTACTCGTATTAACTGGGGGTGATGTGGTGGAGTGGGTTTCTCTGTACAGCGACTTGATACTTAACTCTGCTGTTGGCGCTGCTGGTATGTGGTTGGCCGTGGGTGAGCTCTGGCTATGTGAGCGGCCTTGGCAAACTTCCGCATTTGCTGCCGTCTCACTAACAGCTCTACTGACAAACTGTGTTACTGTTTTCGCCGGGGATCCGAAGTACCCCAGCTGCACACTGCGCAGCTGCTCTCTTTGCGCGGTGATATGCAACTCTTCTGCTCGAAGGTCTACTGAATACTCCTCTTTCACCCTCCCTGCAAAAAAGGTTTATAAGCTCCCTAGCCTTCCTCCCTAATTGTCGGCACGTGTCGCCTTGTTGGGGCAAGAGGGGGAGGTGGTAGGAAACAAAACAATGAATTTCAAAAACGTGCCCTGGTTCCTTAAGTTTGTGGTGAAGTGGTGATTATGGCTCTTGAATTTACCATCTCAGCTTATTTTTCCGCGATGAGTGTTTTCTGATTTCAGGCGAACTGTGTTTCCTATCTTGTGATATCTAGAAGTTCAACAAATCTCACAGGCTTGATAGAAGGAGGGGGGAAGGGGGGGTGGGCTGCGCAGCAGTGACATGTGTAAAGGTTTGAAGCACATGTCTGCATCTGCTTGACCTTTCTCTAACTTGATTACGATTGTCATGTGTCTATCTAAGCCCCTACACTGGCTGTGATGGGAGGGGGGTGTTGGGTGGCAGCACCGCACTAATACTCCTAATATGTCACATGTCAACTCCCCCTTGTCAGTTCGGCGCTGACACACTCCGTGACAAAATATCTGTTTCGGCATATGGTTGCCTCTGTAAGCTAACCTATTCTGTGTTCGCTCTGCCTCGCCTCTGNACGTCAACTCCCCCTTGTCAGTTCGGCGCTGACACACTCTGTGACAAAATATCTGTTTCGGCATATGGTTGCCTCTGTAAGCTAACCTATTCTGTGTTCGCTCTGCCTCGCCTCTGGCATCGTCTCTCCCAATTTGCTGTCACCTTATCTGGCCGCCCCCTGTCGTGAATTCCGGCGTGCGCTGCCCTACGGGTAATAAGAGTTCTCCTTGCCTGTAAAAAGGGCCTAACACACTGGCTCTGTGGGTTACAAAACAAGGCATCTATTCTTATTCACAAAAAACCGGCAGACCTTTTTACCTGGGTTCTCTTTCTACCGTCGACTGCATGCTACTGCACAATTTTAACTCCTGCCTACCTATTTGAACTATCTAAACAAACTGATGCCACACACCTCGGACTCTGTTCAGTAATTAACAAAGTTCTTACAGGGTTACAAACCAATTTACATGGTTACACAATTATACAAAATTACCTACAGTGATCTATCGAGATCACTACACATCTACCTTATTCATTCTTCTGTGCTTTGGTTTCCTGGTAGGGCCGAAACATGCTTGATGTATGTAAACAAACAGGTGGCTTATGGCCGGTATATATTGCACAGCTAGCAATCCTTACATTTTGGTGACAGGAATGAATTTTACTTTTTGGTAAGGACGACTGCACAGGTCGTCGAAGAAAAACAACTCTTTGCTACTAGGCTGGTAACTCTGTTCTAGGGTTCACACGACTGGCTGGCACTCTGATAGTTTTTAATTAAAGGTATGATGATAACATACATATCACACTGTTTCATGGTACATTTTACTATTACGACGGCTAAAGAAAAAAAGAAAAAATAAGACTATTATATTTTTCTCATCTATAACCCGCGGTCTGGCTGTTAGGGCACTGTAAACATTAACTCTCTCTTGGTAAAAAACTTACAACATCATTTTACTTTGGTCCCCGGCTGAAGGCATATATTGGGTACCTTGGAAATTCAATAAAATTACACTCAGGTACACTTGAGTGTGGCATCTACACGTGTTTCGGCTGACGGCCTGACTTCACTGGTCAAACTGTAAACAGTTCTTGTCGCAGTAGGTTGTTTGGCGGGTCTGGTAACCTGACCTAGTTTTCACAGTGGGGGGACATGGGTAATCACTTACCCACAGTATGGTTCTTTCGGCTGTGAAGCGGTTTCTTCTTGTACCTCACACTAGGAAACTGGGTTAGCCCCTCGTCCTGTGCGGTGATGACGGGAAAACTCTGTGGCCTTCCTCTCGTTCTGTTGACTCTGGACTGTTGGGTTGAAGGCTCGTCTTCGGTTTGTGGCTGCTGACTCCTGGCATTGTTTCTTTGTCAGTGCACTACGCTTCTCGCCTACTGTCTGTTATACGTCAGATTTCTTCTTGCACATGCTCGTTTGCCCACTCTCCACTTCCATCTCCGCTCTCGTCTATATATCTGTCCTTTTCTCGTACCCGCTTCTTGCCCGTTCTTTTTCCACTCATTTTCCCATGCACATATACTTTCGGAACAGCATTTCGTATCCCGTCTTTGGCGCGCTGCCGTGTTATCTCTTTGCTCGGCGTTAATTCTCTGCTGGCGCACTTTACACTTCGCTATCGCGCCCAGCATATATTAAAGAAGATAATGCACAGTGCTCGGGTTTATTTAAGTAGACAACATGAAGGGCTGTGTTGCCTTCGCTGCTTTTATTACTGTTGCCCGTTATCTCTCCCTGACCTGTGCCACTGTCCCTTGACCTAGTAACCCACTGTGGTTCATTGTCCTCCCTACTCACGTCTCTGAGCAATTGTAGTCTGATAAGGGCATCTCACCGGCGCTCTGCTTACCTTCCTGGCGGCGAGGTTTTTCACCCGTCCACCTGCCATATTCTCCTGTCATTGACAGTGACCCTCTTTCAGGGCACTGATATAATTTTCTCTCGCTTGGGACTGTTTTTCATTCCTGACCGCCTGGCCTTTATCACATCATTTCCTACTGTCCAGTGGTAATGACCTCGCGATTCCCTACCGATCCCGCTCCTCGCCGTTCTATCGTCGGTAATTTCTAACTCGCTTCGTCTTCACTCTCTCAATCGCACTCGCTCGCTCGTCCCTTGTCAGCTCTCGAAATTCACGCCAATTTCACTATCTTTTATCCTGCAATGGGCTGTTGTGGCCTACTTCTCCGTTAACATCTCCGCGCTAATCTCTCCTTAGGTCTCCCGCCTTGCTTTCTCACGCTTGTCCTCGACAATTCCTAGTTTGTCGGCCTAGTACTATTGCATACTTTAGTGCGAATTGGTTGTTAGGCGCCATAGGGTTTGCGACTCTCTTAAGTCTTTGGGTTACTCCTTACTAGCTCGGTAACTCGGTATGGTTCAGCCTGACTAGTTCGGCTATCTGGTACGGGTGAGACCCATTTTCTCGGGTATACAGGTATAGTCTGGTTCTTAATACTGTCTCTACAGACCTATCTATGCCCTACCTTTGGGAAGTCAATTTAACTTGACGCAATGCCACTCGTCAGAGCGCCAATTTAACATTTTCAGCGTTACTCCCCACCTGTGGCACACAGATTGGTTCGTAGGGTCGGAGTTAATTCCTCTAGGAACAGACTATAAGGTATCTGGGATTGAGGGTATTTCAATAATGTAGTCTTTTGGTGTTTATTTTGAAGGATGGATATATTATTTCGAGTTATAAAAAAATACAGAAACCCTTCCTAGGTGTGGTACTCTATTTTGGCTACATATATTAACTGGGGGTTATGTGGTGGAGGGGGTTTCTCTGTACAGCGACTTGATACTTAACTCTGCTGTTGGCGCTGCTGGTATGTGGTCGGCCATGGGTGAGCTCCGGCTATGTGGGTGGCCTTGGCAAACTTCCGCATTTGCTGCCGTCTCACTAACTGCTCTACTGACATACTGTGTTACTGTTGTCGCTGGGGATCTGAAGTACCCCGGCTGCACACTGCGCAGCTGCTCTCTTTGCGCGGTGATATGCAACTCTTCTGCTCGAAGGTCTTCTGAAAATTCCTCTTTCACCCTCCAGGAAAACAGGTTTATATGCGCTCTAGCCTCCCTCCTTTATTTNCCCGGCTGCACACTGCGCAGCTGCTCTCTTTGCGCGGTGATATGCAACTCTTCTGCTCGAAGGTCTTCTGAAAATTCCTCTTTCACCCTCCAGGAAAACAGGTTTATATGCGCTCTAGCCTCCCTCCTTTATTTTCGGCTCGTGTTACCTTGTTTTCGGCGAGGGGGGCGGTGGTAGTGAACAGAACAATGCATTTCGAATACGTGCCCTGGTTCCTGAAGGTTTGGGGGGAGTGGTGATCTTGCTCCTTGAATTTACGATCTCAGCTTATTTTTCCGCGGTACGTGTCTTCTGGTTTCAGGCGAACTGCGTCTCCTATCTTGTGATATCTCGGAATTTAATAAATCTCACGGGTTTGCTAGAGGGAAGGAGGGCTGAAGGGGGTGGGGGGGTTGCAGCAGTGTCACATGTAAGGCTTAGAAGTGCGTGTCTCCCTCTGCTTGACCTTTCTCTGTGGTGATTACGATTGCCACGTGTCTTTCTAAACCCCTACACTAGTTATGCTGGCCGGGAAGGGTGCAGGGGGGGGATTTGTTGGCAGCGCCGCACTAATTATCATAATACGTCACCCGTCATGTTGCATGTCTGTCACATTTAATGATTCTTGTCAGTCGTCGTTTTTCCCGTTATTTCACGATCATTTTATGGCCACAGCAATGTCGAAGATGTGATGTTTTACCGGATTCCCGATATTTATGGTACACTCGTGAAATGGTGGTATGCGAACATCCAAATGTTATCACAACCTCGGAGATGCTATGTCCCATCTCTCGTGCGCTGACTATAATACCACGTTCAAACTCACTTAAATCTTGATAAGCAGCCATTGTAGCAGCTGTAATCGATATAGCGGCCGACCGCATCGCGTTACTCTGATTGGTTCAAAACCTCTGTTATTAGATACGCAAGCCTATACCAGATTTTTTGGCTCTTTAGTGAAACTACATATACATCTAAAAAGTTTTGCTCTACCTGCATTACTTAGTTACTGGGTTGCTCACAGCCCAAGGGAAAATATGGAATAATAATACACCTAGTCTGTACCGAATACAACGCCAAACTTAATAAACTACCAAAAATTTTTTTCTTACATTTTTAGTATGCCTTTTATTTTTATTTCGTGTATAAAACTTAGACAAGTGAAATTAAACCTATAAGCTCTCTACGGATTTCAATAGAATTCTGCCAAGGGACTGGGGGCGTGTGAGTACCTGTCCGTTCAGATATATGCAGTGAAGTGTAGGTACAAATTTCACAGGCATATTTACTATGTGCTCAGTTATAGTCTATTCGCGGTATCTTCACACAATTTGAGTCAAACCTTTGACGTGCTTCGTTGTTTCATAAATATGTTATATATTACTTTTAAGTCTCTTATACTTGTTTTACCATAAAAATTACTTATTTATGGTTTAATTGAAATTTGTTATATTTTTTATATATAAGTTATAATATTTCAATTATAGTTAATACGAATAAAAGAGAGAGAAAATAGGTGTGTTGGTAACGCCTAGTAAGAAAAAGTTCTTCTGCAAAATATTATTATAGTGATTGCTCACGAATGCGGTGTATTGTCCTATGGTGCAATTTTCTAAACTTAGTTAAGCTTAGTTTGTTTGAAATGGAGGAATATCCTGAAAATAGATGTTTGGCAGGGCATCAGAAAAGTTGGAAGTACCCCTTAATGGACAATAACCGTGTATCAGCTACATGTAGAGAGTGCGGGAGTTTCTGACAAGGGCTGGCATTGTTTGTGGATGCGCATGATAAAATGACGAAGCCTGTACGCCATGCTGTGATACCCAAAACATTGGAAACCTAACCTGTCAAAATTTTATTAAAATTTTCATCAGAGTGTGTTTATAATTATCCTGAAAGTTTAGCTTGATTAGTTGTTATTTGACTAAAAACTTACACATTTTACATACGTTAAAACAAAAACCTGGCTCATCATTTTCAATATTTTTGGTGTCACGGTATGGCGATAGACCAAAATGCAGCTTTAATGACGTCACAACATGATATCTCGTGTTATTCCCATATACTAAAGATGAGGTAGACCGATCTCGCTGACTGCGCACAACCAATCTCCGTGTCCCAAACATTGAACTGCTTCTCTGCCAACACGCCTTGCGAATACGGCATGGTTTGGATGTTAGGTTAGAGAACTGATTCGTAAAAAAATNCTGCTTCTCTGCCAACACGCCTTGCGAATACGGCATGGTTTGGATGTTAGGTTAGAGAACTGATTCGTAAAAAAATTTTTTCAGATGCTTTTAAACTTCATCCAACCAATTTAAAAAGCAGTTTGATGAAATAAAATACGTTAAAGTATTTTNTTTTTCAGATGCTTTTAAACTTCATCCAACCAATTTAAAAAGCAGTTTGATGAAATAAAATACGTTAAAGTATTTTATTCATATAATAGTGGTTGTCACTTAAAAATTAAGAAAAACAAACACTTCCATCACTGTTGACCATGTGACTTGGACAGTTAAGTTCTTTTAGGGTGGGTGAATGTAAGGTGCTTGCCCAGAAGAATAATAAGCGGTCTAGCTCATCTTGAGTGCATGGTTGTTGGTAGGTGCGTGGTGTGTGAGTGGTTGGTTGACGGGCGGAGGCGGGTGTGTGCAGCGGCGCAGGCGAGCATCTGGGGCCCGGACGAGGTGTACGTGAAGAAGGGCAGCACTATCAGCCTGACGTGCTCGGTGAACGTGCACTCGTCACCGCCCAGCTCAGTGCTGTGGTACCACGGTGGCAGCGTACTCGACTTCGACTCGCCGCGTGGCGGCATCAGCCTCGAGACGGAGAAGACGGAGGCGGGCACCACCAGTAAGCTGCTCGTCACCAAAGCCGCGCTCACCGACTCCGGCAACTACACCTGCGTACCCTCCAACGCCAACCCGGCCAGCGTCTGGGTGCACGTGCTCAACGGTACGTACCCTTCCGCCTTTCCCCTAGTGCAGCTCTGCCTCAACACGGACTACATGTTGTGCCCACCAGCCGCCGACTGCGCTCCACCGGATTAGATTCCCGCCGGAACTAGGCTCGTATTTTTGCTTGTGAGAAATAGCTATCATACTGCCACTTCCGCCAACCGGGGTTCGTTCTCGGTGGAGTAAAACGCTTGTGAGAACGTAGTGTGGGCCATCAACCTCCCACTGTGGACAACTGGGTTTCATTTTTCGTGGAACTAAACCCATGATTTGGTTTGTGAGAAATATGGCGTCCAGTCACGAGGTTTCCATCGCATCCCACTGAGTTTCATTCCCAGCGGAACTGAACCCGCATTTTCGCTTGTGATATACATAATATCGTCGATCAGCCTCCCACTGCACTGAACTGGGTTCTATTCCCGGTGGAACTAAACATGAATTTTTGCTTGTGAGAATCTAAGTGTACAGCCACCAGCTTCCCACCGTGGTCAACCGGGCTCCACTTCTGGCTGGACCAAACCCGCCAATTTTTTTGCTTATGAGAAACGTAGTGGATATCGCCTAAGGCTTGAGAATTTCCTCGGGACGCTTCCATTTTTTTCCAACATAGCTGCTCCATTTTTACATTGCTTCGCCCTTACCATTCTAACCCACTTCATACTATGAACGCCGCGCCACTCAAAACTGTCTCACTCATCCACGCTCCTCCCAGCTGTACCGGCCGCTACGATTCAAGGTAAAGAAGTTAGAAGGCTGTTCATGGTAGATTAAGTACTTCTCAAACATACGTTTAAAAATACTACTACCAACTACTACATTTATGCTATAACACACATTGACATGAAGATTGCTTGTTAAGTTGGCAGCGAAATAAAACAAATACTAGTAAAAACACTTTACATTTATGACCCTTTTAAAATTTAAAATCATGCCCACTGAAGTAAAACATTTCGGGTTTGATAAACATTAGAGTATGAATTTGCACTGTAATAACACATGTGTATTAATTTAAGTAATGAGATTTATTTGGTTTTCGAATGAGTAAAGTTATGAAGATCTTCATAAAAATAAGAGAGAAAAATAGGATCTAAACACGGTTTTCCGAAACTTCTCAATTAACTGTGAAGAGCATTTAGTAGAAAGAACTTGTCCTTTACCAAAATGTTGAACTATTTTATCCTCTCTTTTACAAAGGTGAGATAGAAAAATCCTGTCTGTGTGTTTGTATCTCCCACCTAAAATCTTTTGACTCCGTGAACAGAATGTAACCTTACTCAGTCCAAATATAGTACTGAATTATGACGTCCAACTTGAGCAGTTGTCAACCATATCAAATGCTTATTTTCGAAATGGTGATCATTTTAAAATTGAGAGTGCTATGTCATATTTCAGCAACCATTGAACCGATTTAAACGAAATTTGGTATTTTTACGTTGCATCATGTAATACTTTAATTCAAAGAGGTTTTTTTTTCGTCTACCATTTTGGAAAATAACACTGCATGGAATAATTAAGTTTTTAATTTATATCTCCAAAACTATTGAAATGATTTCCACCAAATTTGTCATACAAGAAAACACAAGCGATTAAAATGGATAACGGTCTCATTTCTAAGATGAAATTCATAGATATATATTAGGTTCAATTCCTATTTCTACCATACTGTTTCACCAATTTCACCAAACTAAGCACGATAAAACATTTTTTAATAAAATAATGTTTTTCGCCATATAGGAAAGCAAACATTCTTTTATTACCAAATTTGGCAAAGAACTAGTACTACAGCAGGTCATATAATATTATATGTTTTCAGTACGTCGGATGCTTATCTTCAAAATTGCGTCAATTTAAATATTTTTGCGTAATATGTTATATATACGAATCAAGGTAATAAAATTATACTTAACTTTGCAAGCTGGTAGTCATCTATTACAATAATTTGATATATCTATATATATTTAAATTTCCTTGTCATTTTTTAAGATATCCTTGCATGAAAAACTGTAGTTTGTATGTCATATCTCGGAAAACAGTCAACCGATTCCTACGAAATTTGGAAAATTAGTAGTACTATGATAGGCAATGCAAACTTTACATTTTAAGTGGGATAAGCACTTATTTTCAAAACGGCTTGCGGTGTCTATTACAACCATCAAATTCGTATACGTACACAGTCTCTCTTTCATCCACCATTTAGTAAGTAATCAACATATTTAAACAAAATTTCTACATCATACCACAGGAAACAATCAACCGATGATTCCCAAAAGATTTAATTCACGTTTACTTGTATGGCATAATGTGGTAGTCACATATATTCAAAATAACAGCCATGTACAATATTGAATGGAAGAGTGAATGAGTGAGTGAAGAGATGTGGGCGGCTATTAACAGCGATACCCTGAGAGCCGCTACAATATCAGTCAGTGTGACCTATGACCTAAATAATTTCAACCAAACTAAAAATATTGGGAGTAACTGCGACAAATGTTCAAATACATAAACATTTTTCCCACAATTAGTGAAGACAGGAATACAAGAGAAAATGGAACTCGTATGGCATATCTCGGGGACCAGCCAATGTAATCTCACCAAATTTTTAAAACAAGTTGTACAACAGTAGGCCATAACAACTTACGAGGGTTAAGTGGTTGCAAGAGTATAAATTACTTATATTAAATGCTATTCACAGTTAATTGAGCTCTTTGAAGAGCCCTACATAGTTTCTTCTTTCAGNTATAAATTACTTATATTAAATGCTATTCACAGTTAATTGAGCTCTTTGAAGAGCCCTACATAGTTTCTTCTTTCAGCTCGCGTAACTTTCATAATAAACACTACCATGTGTGACTTTCAGTTGACAGTTGCATCAGCTGGTTCTTATACCCACTGCATACTCATTACATAATTAACGAAAAGTAGTACATATCGTTATTCACACTATAAACACATACCCTTAATTTCAGTAAATAATATTTTTTTGTGAATATTGACTGATATTTCCTATGATTTTTATTTTTTGATAGAAACTAATGTATTTACTTGTGGTCAACACTTCCGAGGTTACAAGAAAATATGTTTGGTTTAAGTTCTCAACAGAAGAGAGGAACAGTTAAACATTATTTTTGTTCCCATTATAAGAATAATGCCAAGACATTTCGAACGTTCACCTTAAAAAAGTGTGAGAAGCTGAAACGCTCTTCCGTTTTACGTAGGCCACATGTCTACCTTCTAAGAGGGACAGGTTTATAGATAATGCTGTACATTTACTCTTTCATTCCAAAACAACGTACCTTAAAAATCGGTAATTGGCCAAATAATTTAATTATGTTTAACATAATTTACGAGTACAATTAAAATGTACAAATACCTCATAAATCTATATTTTAAAATCAAAACACGCACAAGCAGATGAATTTTGCTATTGCTTTAGGAGTAACGAAAACAATGTCATGAAACTCATTGGCTGAACAGAATCGATCCATATTTCAAAAGAATAAGCCCAAAGTGTTATTTGACACTCGATGCAAGTTTCGTGAAAATTTACCAGCAATAGTTTTAAAGCACATCACAATAACGCTTAATATAGCCTTCTGCTCTGCTTACGAAAAATAAAACATTTTTCGCTTATTAAATTTAATTTTTTTAAATTGGTATGAACGTAACTACATCCGAATACAAACAACACAGTACCTAAGAGAAGACAATGTATTTTCTCGAAACCGCATTCGCACATTATGTGTAGAATATAATTTGGCCCAAAAATACTTAACTTGAAGGTTAGTCGTCGAAGCTAATACTTACTGTTTGATTTATCGGCTCATACAAATTAATCTTCCGTACATATATTACAATGCTGTAAGTAGAATGACAATGACGATTATTGGCAAGGAGCTGGGGGACCGGAGATCGGAGCTATTCATGCTCTGTCATTACGGTAGCCGGCGGCCATTTTCCCTAACAATTTCCCTTTTTTTGCTTAAAATCGATTAAATTTCTTACAAAATTTCCCTCTTCCATAAAAAATTTCTCCTTATCCTCAAAATTTCCCTTTTCCCCTCCCAAAAAATTCCAATTTTTCCTTTAAAAAAAAAACGCATATCCCCAGCTCCAAAAAATACCTCGAAAGAAAATTTTCAGACAATTCTAGGTGATTTGGGGCGATTGTTTTCAAGGACAGAGCAGTGGAGGCCATATTGGTTTTATAGACACAAGGGATACTAAATCAATACACGGGATCCAGAATCGGAGCCGGAGCCGACCGTCAGTCATCTTGGTTCCGTCAGGAATCTTAACCGCCATATTGGATGCAGGTAACCTTGACATTGACCCCATAAACTTGAATGACCTTGAAACCACAAAATATTTTACAATTGTTTTCGAAATTCTCCAAAAAAATTAAGCCTCGGCCCTACACCCATGACCTAGGATAACACCAAACCCAAAAAGTAATAATAAAATAATTTATAAAATAAATAATAAATAATTTTTTTTTTTAAATATTAAGAAATTAATTAAAGTCTTATGTTTTCATCAATCTTCCCATCAAAATTTTGCCATCTCTCCATCAATATTTCGCAATCTTTCCATCAATCTTTCGCAATATTTGCAGCAATATTTAGCTACCAGCTCCACCATCTGCACCACACGCACAACAATCATCACCACAATCAGCACCACATGCGCCACAATCAGCACCACAACCTTTAAATATTTGTATAAATATTTCAATATTTCAATCTTCTCATCAATCTTTCACGATTTTCCATTAATATTTTGCAATATTTCCATTCTTCTCTCAATATTTCAATTAATTTTTCAATATTTCCATCAAATCTTGCAATCAATATTTCACAATCATTCGCAATATTTCCACCAAAAAGATTCCGAAAGGTTGATGGTTTTATTGATAAAAAAACAAGTCTTTCATTAAGTTAGTAATTTTTTCATTATTTTTTGGAATAATTAGGATTTTATGAATATTTGATATTTTATATGTGGGTTCAAGGTTATCCAAGGACTAATTTATAATGTCAAGGTCGTGAGTCAATGTCGAAGTTACCTAGGTTCAACATGGCAGTTCGGTTTCGTCATAACATTGCAGCTGGTCGGTTTTAGTCCCTCGTTCCCTCTAAGGCAAATCATTCGGAACTGAAATTTTTATAAAAAAATTTTACATAGATTTAAAAAAAGAAATTTGATTTGTAACTGTTTTTATAAGTTTTTTGGACATTTTTAAAACAATTTATCACATTTTTAGGTTTTCAACGTTATTCAAGGTCACGTTGATCCAATATCGCGGCAAATATGGCTGACAGAACTAAGTTGGCTGACTGTCTGCTCCGGCTCCGATCCTGGATCCCGTATATTGATTTAGCATATCCTATACTTAGAAAAACCAAATGGTCGCCGCTGTTCTGCAATCGAAAATGACCCCCCTTCCCCCCTCCCCCATATCACCTCGAATTGGTTGAAAATTACCTTTCGAGAAATCGTTTTTGCAGCTGGGGACCAGTATTTTTTTTAGGGAGAAAAGAAAAATTTTTAAGGAAAAAGGGAAAATTTCCGGGGGAAAAGGGAAAGTTTTATGGAAAATTCGCCGTCGACCGACCAGAATGACAAAGCATGAATAGCTCTAAACTCAGGGCTCCTAGCCCCTGGTACCAAAACCGGTATAATCATTCTACTACTGTTTTAACGTATGCCTAAGATTCANCTCAGGGCTCCTAGCCCCTGGTACCAAAACCGGTATAATCATTCTACTACTGTTTTAACGTATGCCTAAGATTCAATGAATATTTCACTTGATGCTGGTGCTGAGGTATTAATACGTAAACTGGAAATCACGTATATACTAAGTTACACACACATTTATGTATGTTTTCATAATTGAAACACAAATTGCATCTATAAAATAATACTTTCGAATTTTCTCCAAGTTTATTCCAGGTTTAAAATTTATACAGAATTAAATTGCACGTAGTAGCACATTTTTGGGGTCATTATATTATGTGAAATTTTAAGAATTTCTCGAACAAGAAACTACGTGAAGATACAGCAGAAAGTAATAAGAAGGAATTCCATTTCAGTCAGAGCATGTATAAAAATCTTTTACTTATTGAGTTAATGAATACTTTATTTCAGGAGTTATAAGCTGAGACTTAAAATCACGTTGTCCGTGAACTGCTATTTTGTTAACACACGAGCGCGAACCGGAAAAAAAAATTAAGAACCAGCTAACTTGAACATTGCGTCAGTCATGCGATGATGTGAAACAGTTNTATAAATTACTTATATTAAATGCTATTCACAGTTAATTGAGCTCTTTGAAGAGCCCTACATAGTTTCTTCTTTCAGGTCGCGTAACTTTCATAATAAACACTACCATGTGTGACTTTCAGTTGACAGTTGCATCAGCTGGTTCTTATACCCACTGCATACTCATTACATAATTAACGAAAAGTAGTACATATCGTTATTCACACTATAAACACATACCCCTTAATTTCAGTAAATAATATTTTTTTGTGAATATTGACTGATATTTCCTATGATTTTTATTTTTTGATAGAAACTAATGTATTTACTTGTGGTCAACACTTCCGAGGTTACAAGAAAATATGTTTGGTTTAAGTTCTCAACAGAAGAGAGGAACAGTTAAACATTATTTTTGTTCCCATTATAAGAATAACGCCAAGACATTTCGAAAGTTCACCTTAAAAAAGTGTGAGAAGCTGAAACGCTGTTCCGTTTTACGTAGGCCACATATCTACCTTCTAAGAGGGACAGGTTTATAGATAATGCTGTACATTTACGCTTTCATACCAAAGACAACCTACCTTAAAAATCGGTAATTGGCCAAATAATTTAATTATGTTTAACATAATTTACGAGTACAATTAAAATGTACAAATACCTCATAAATCTATATTTTAAAATCAAAACACGCACAAGCAGATGAATTTTTCTATTTCTTTACGAGTAACGAAAACAATGTCATGAAACTCATTGGCTGAACAGAATCGATCCATATTTCAAAAGAATAAGCCCAAAGTGTTATTTGACACTCGATGCAAGTTTCGTGAAAATTTACCAGCAATAGTTTTAAAGCACATCACAATAACGCTTAATATAGCCTTCTGCTCTGCTTACGAAAAATAAAACATTTTTCGCTTATTAAATTTAATTTTTTTAAATTGGTATGAACGTAACTACATCCGAATACAAACAACACAGTACCTAAGAGAAGACAATGTATTTTATCGAAACAGCATTCGCACATTATGTGTACAATATAATTTGGCCCAAAAATACTTAACTTGAAGGTTAGTCGTCGAAGCTAATACTTACTGTTTGATTTATCGGCTCATACAAATTAATCTTCCGTACATATATTACAATACTGTAAGTAGAATGACAATGCCGATTATTGGCAAGGGGCTGGGGGACCGGAGATCGGAGCTATTCATGCTCTGTCATTACGGTAGCCGGCGGCCATTTTCCCTAACAATTTCAATTTTTTTGCTTAAAATCGATTAAATTACTTACAAAATTTCCCTTTTCCATAAAACATTTCTCCTTACCCTCAAAATTTCCCTTTTCCCCTCCCAAAAAATTCCAATTTTTCCTTTAAAAAAAACACACATCCCCAGAACCAAAAAATACCCCGAAAGAAAATTTTCAGACAATTCTAGGTGATTTGGGGCGATTGTTTTCAAGGGCAGAGCAGTGGAGGCCATATTGGTTTTATAGACACAAGGGATACTAAATCAATACACGGGATCCAGGATCGGAGCCGGAGCCGACCGTCAGTCATCTTGGTTCTGCCAGGAATCTTAACCGCCATATTGGATGCAGGTAACCTTGACATTGACCCCATAAACTTGAATGACCTTGAAACCACAAAATATTTTACAATTGTTTTCGAAATTCCCCAAAAAAATTAAGCCTCGGCCCTACACCCATGACCTAGGATAACACGAAACCCAAAAAGTAATAATAAAATAATTTATAAAATAAATAATTAATATTATTTTTTTTAAATATTAAGATATTAATTAAAGTCTTATGTTTTCATCAAACTTCCAATCAATATTTTGCAATCTCTCCATCAATCTTTTGCAATCTTTCCATCAATCTTTCGCAATATATGCAGCAATATTTAGCTACCAGCTCCACGATCAGCACCACACGCACCACCATCTGCACCACACGCCCAACAATCATCACCACAATCAGCACCACATTCGCCACAATCAGCACCACAACCTTAAAATATTTCTATAAATATTTCCATACTTCAATCTTCTCATCAATCTTTCACGATTTTCCATTAATATTTTGCAATTTTCCATTCTTCTCTCAATATTTCCATTAATTTTTCAATATTTCCATCAAATCTTTCAATCAATATTTCACAATCATTCGCAATATTTCCACCAATCATTAATACATATTCCATAAATATTTGATGTCTGTATCTAGCCGCACATATTAAAAAAAAGA
This sequence comes from Clitarchus hookeri, assembly GCA_002778355.1. Lineage (NCBI taxonomy): Eukaryota > Metazoa > Arthropoda > Insecta > Phasmatodea > Phasmatidae > Clitarchus > Clitarchus hookeri. The sequence goes on along the minus strand of NQII01000824.1, from coordinate 86,161 downwards.
TTCATTAAATGTCTCTAAATTTGTACATTTCACAGTATTTAATGTTTTGTATACACTCAAGTATATATGTATTTTTATACTAAAGTCTTAATAACCATTCTATATGCAGATATTTCCGTTAATATGTGAGAAATCTTACTACCTCTTTAAAATTGGGTGGTATTAATGGAAACCACACAAAAAAATAAAGAAAATACAATTAATTCATAAAAAAATTATTACTATTAGTTTGTAATTACCATTTCAAAAGAAAGCAGTTCATAGCATCATGCGATGTATCGCCGTTCCTTCAGTTGACTAATTATTGAAAATATTTCAACAATGCGTGAGAAATACCCACGTTTTTGAAGGTCAATCAAATATCTGAGTCCATCAACAAGTTCATTCGGGTCTTCGAGAAATAGGTAGCCAGTATTCTCGGTGTCTTCTGCCTTCTTCATGTCGCTTGATGCAGCAAATGTGTTGGAGGGGTGTGTCAGTACATCGAGAAATTCGCCGTTATCGTCTTCAGCACTATCAATGTCTTCATGTTCATTTTAATCTATGCTATCTTCATGGTCATCTTCACCTCCTGTTTTGTATTAGATATTAAATTTGCTTTTCTTTGTGACAGAATTTGTATGCTCATCAGTATTTAGAGCGGACGACCGTTTATTTTGAAGTTCGTCGACCTCACGCGAACGTCTTGCATGTGTACATTCCGACTCTATCATCCCTCGTAGGTCACTCATTTCGTCATTAGCATTAACTCTCTCGTCACAATTGTCTGTGTAATCAGTATCCACCGATGTAGCAGGGGGTATGGACGTCATCACTTGCTGGCTCTCAAAATACGAATTGTTGAAGTTCTTGATGTGGTTCTTCAATGTATCACCTTGCATTAACTGTGTGTTGCCATTGTCGTAATTCTTCCTCGCGCGAAAAGGAATCTTCGTACGGGTGATTCTTTCATGTCGACGAGCATTTTGACGGAAGGTGAAATCTCGATCGCAGAATCTACACAGTCGGCAATCAGACAGCGATGAAGCAGGTCTCGGCTCCATGTTTGATGAAGTCAAAGGCAGACCTTCGTATTCACAATTCATATTCACTGTATAGCGAGATAATGCTCCAAATCGATGTTTACTTCTCATAGCCTCAGTACCAACTACGGTATCAACGTGCATCATTTATCTATATATACATTCTCCCATCACTCGGAAAAATAAACAGATTGTTTCCAAGTCCTCGAGAAAATTAATAATTTTTACGGCTTCAGACATTTAACTCGGGGCCTTAAGCAATGCACCATCTTTGTAAATTGCCTACAACTTTTTATCAGTTGCGCACAAATATAAAAAAGTGGAAATTAATGTATCAACTTAAAAAAAAAAAACTTTAAACACTCGGGTTGTTAATTGAATTGCGAACCACTTATCTTACCCCTATCCCCATATTCGACATCTTAAACCATCGTTTCGCCTTTATTATGATTTCCTAGTTGTCTGAAATTTTCTAGTTACAAATTAATAATAATAATTTTTTTGTGAGTTAAATGTATTTTCTTAATTTTTTTGTGTTGTTTCCATTTATACCACCCAATTTTAAAGTGGTAGTAAGATTACTCACATATTAACGGAAATATCTGCATATATAATGGTAATTAAGACTTAAGTATTAAAATACTTATATACTTGACTGGATACAAAACATTAAATACTGTGAAATGTACAAATTTTGGAGACATTTATTGAATCGTTTTTTTAATGTGTGTGGCTAGATACAGACATCAAACATTTATTGAAAATGGATTGATGATTGATGGAAAGATTCCGAAAGGTTGATGGTTTTATTGATAAAAAAACAAGTCTTTCATTAATTTAGTAATTTTTTCATTATTTTTTGGAATAATTTGGATTTTATGAATATTTGATATTTTATATGTGGGTTCAAGGTTATCCAAGGACTAATTTATAATGTCATGGTCGTGAGTCAATGTCGAAGTTACCTAGGTTCAACATGGCAGTTCGGTTTCGTCATAAAATTGCAGCTGGTCGGTTTTAGTCCCTCGTTCCCTCTAAGGCAAATCATTCGGAACTGAAATTTTTATAAAATTTTTTTACATAGATTTGAAAAGTTTTTTTTTATTTGTAACGGTTTTTATAAGTTTTTTAGACATTTTTAAAACAATTTATCACATTTTTAGGTTTTCAACGTCATTCAAGGTCACTAGGTCAACGTCACGTTGATCCAATATCGCGGCAAATATGGCTGACAGAACTAAGTTGGCTGACTGTCTGCTCCGGCTCCGATCCTGGATCCCATATATTGATTTAGCATATCCTATACTTATAAAAACAAAATGGTCGCCGCTGTTCTGCAATCGAAAAGGACCCCCCTTCCCCCCTCCAAATCACCACGAATTTGTTGAAAATTACCTTTCGAGAAATCGTTTTTGCAGCTGGGGACCAGTATTTTTTTTAGGGAGAAAAGCAAAATTTTTAGGGAAAAAGGGAAAATTTCCGGGGGAAAAGGGAAAGTTTTATGAAAAATTCGCCGTCGACCGACCAGAATGACAAAGCATGAAAAGCTCTAATCTCAGGGCTCCTAGCCCCTGGTACCAAAACCGGTATAATCATTCTACTACTGTTTTAACGTATGCCTAAGATTCAAAGAATATTTCACTTGCAGTAGCTATAGAAAGTTTGTATAGCGCTATTGTTTCGTAAAGAGTGATGCTGGTGCTGAGGTATTAATACGTAAACTGGAAATCACGCATATACTAAGTTACACACACATTTATGTATGTTTTCATAATTGAAACACAAATTGCATCTATAAAATAATACTTTCGAATTTTCTCCAAGTTTATTCGAGGTTTAAAATTTATACAGACTTAAATTGCACGTAGTAGCACATTTTTGGGGTCATTATATTATGTGAAATTTTAAGAATTTCTCGAACAAGAAACTACGTGAAGATACAGCAGAAAGTAACAAGAAGGAATTCCATTTCAGTCAGAGCATGTATTAAATATTTTACTTATTAAGTTAATGAATACTTTATTTCAGGAGTTATAAGCTGAGACTTAAAATCACGTTGGCCGTGAACTGCTATTTTGTTAACACACGAGCGCGAACCGGAAAAAAAAATTAAGAACCAGCTAACTTGAACATTGCGTCAGTCATGCGATGATGTGAAACAGTTATAAACATAACTGTATTACAATCACGTCAGATTTTATTCTTATTTGCGAACAACTCAACGAAGTTGAATTCCAGGGGAAAAAATTTTATCTTAATGATTAGTAATACGTTTAAACATGAAACGATTTCCCGTAGTTCGCTACCAAATTACCTTGCGTTAAAATACATGCANTAATACGTTTAAACATGAAACGATTTCCCGTAGTTCGCTACCAAATTACCTTGCGTTAAAATACATGCAGTTATGTCAAGTTACTTTTTTTCACAGGTCACTTTTGAGAGTGCGCACATTATCCTGAGTCACCATTATTTATTTATATCCATTAAACAACTAAACAGAATTCAACCCAACATGGTTTGCTGGCAGTATCCATTAGAACCATTAAATTTCTTATATAAGTGACTATTTTCCCCCGCTTTTTGTGATTTAGTGCCAGGTAAGAAAATTTTACCATTTATACCCATTTTTCGGCAAAAAATTTACTTATCCTTT
>NQII01000824.1:44402-82383 GCA_002778355.1 Clitarchus hookeri | reverse complement strand
CCCCGCTTTTTGTGATTTAGTGCCAGGTAAGAAAATTTTACCATTTATACCCATTTTTCGGCAAAAAATTTACTTATCCTTTCTATGACTCGCATACTTGTTTAATAATTTAGGTTAGGAAACCCTATCGATCGAAACATTTGACAGATTACAACCTCCGTAATGCAGNACCAGCTAACTTGAACATTGCGTCAGTCATGCGATGATGTGAAACAGTTATAAACATAACTGTATTACAATCACGTGAGATTTTATTCTTATTTGCGAACAACTCAACGAAGTTGAATTCCAGGGGAAAAAATTTTAACTTAACGATTAGTAATACGTTTAAACATGAAACGATTTCCCGTAGTTCGCTACCAAATTACCTTGCGTTAAAATACATGCANTAATACGTTTAAACATGAAACGATTTCCCGTAGTTCGCTACCAAATTACCTTGCGTTAAAATACATGCAGTTATGTGAAGTTACTTTTTTTCACAGGTCACTTTTGAGAGTGCGCACATTATCCTGAGTGACCATTATTTAATTATATCCATTAAACAACTAAACAGAATTCAACCCAACATGGTTTGCTGGCAGTATCCATTAGAATCATTAAATTACTTATATAAGTGACTATTTTTCCCCGCTTTTTGTGATTTAGTGCCAGGTAAGAAAATTTTACCATTTATACCCATTTTTCGGCAAAAAATTTACTTNCCCGCTTTTTGTGATTTAGTGCCAGGTAAGAAAATTTTACCATTTATACCCATTTTTCGGCAAAAAATTTACTTATGCTTTTTATGACTCGAATACTTGTTTAATAATTTAGGTTAGGAAACCCTATCGATCGAAACATTTGACAGATTACAACCTCCGTAATGCAGNCATACTTGTTTAATAATTTAGGTTAGGAAACCCTATCGATCGAAACATTTGACAGATTACAACCTCCGTAATGCAGTTGGTTGCTTGCCCGCTTACGGTATCAGGTATTTTTGCGTAGTGCTTCACTAGGGTTGCACGTCTTTCCAGTTCCATCTCTAATAACACCTCTGCCGGCAAACAATGGAAATTATCTACTTCCATGTAAAGAGAAGTAGGTTCATTAGTTACGTCGGCAACTTCTCGTTATCACTTTCATGGCTCGATACAGCCAGGTTCTCGAAACTCTTCCGTAAGGTTACTGCGCCGCTGTGTGCTGCCGAGACATGTATGATAGGAGGCACAGAACAGAGGAGGATCTACTTGCCACCCCTTCCATAGCATTGTTTACAATAAGCGCCAATACTGAGCCTTTCACGATCATCAGTGAGCAGCTGGGATGGCGTTTGAGCATGGAGAAATAACAATACTGTTGCAGGGCTACTTGGAATGGGTTGTGGCCATTCAGGAGCAAGTGGCGTAATGCCGCTAATATGTGCTTTGGAGTCGTCTGCACAACCGAATGTAATGCCTGATCTAAGCTATGCAACAACAAAAAGCAAACACGAACATGACTCTCAGCCTCTTACATGCTCTCTCTGCTGTGGAGCAGTATAGTACTTGGTTCTAGTGGAATAACGGTAACTTGGAATAGTTTGCCACAAATCCTACTAATGACTGTCTACATTTGAACGTAAATAATGACCTTCTTACTAAATAGTAATTCGCATGGCTGTACTTTGTCAGGTTACAGTTCAAGCGACTGCAGCCGTTGTGTTGTGGCTAACGTTGCTCTCTCTCCTACGGGGGGACCGTGTTCTATTCTTGGCACGGAAGCCTCTATTCTTCAAGTACTTTGCAAGTCTATCTCACATTAATACTGCGGAAGGAAGTGCACAACCATTGCAGTTTCATCCCGTATCGAGGCAATTGGGTGTTTCACGGTTTCCATCACCACAGCGTTGCATGGTGGCACGGTGCTTAACAGTGAGCGATAGAAACTATTCATCCATTATTTATTTCAAACAGATTAAAAAAAATAGGACATTTAAAGTTTTTTGAGAATAAATTATAGTGCATTTGATAGAACATGTTCAGTGACATTAGCACATTAAATAATGTAAAGGCTGTTCACGGTAAATTGAGCACTTTTGAAAGCAATACTAAAGACCTACTTCCACCAGATATAAAATTAACCTTGACATAGGCGTCAGAACTTTATTCATGCGTCTGGCAAGTGAAACACTGTAATTATTAGGAAAGTAAATATTTCATAAGTTTGCTAATCATTACACTTATGCGTATTAAAAAANAGTGAAACACTGTAATTATTAGGAAAGTAAATATTTCATAAGTTTGCTAATCATTACACTTATGCGTATTAAAAAAACAGAAAGATATAGAAATAATTGTAGTATTCCCAAATTGTATCCCTAATGCTTATAATTCAAAGATAAGACGTGGGACTACTTTCCCTCCATCCTCATCACCAACGTAAGTGGACGCTTGCCGGTCAGTGTACTCCTTATACTGCATGCAGATAGGGGCAGCGACATTTTTAAANTACCAACGTAAGTGGACGCTTGCCGGTCAGTGTACTCCTTATACTGCATGCAGATAGGGGCAGCGACATTTTTAAAAGGTTGATTCATAAAGTGCTCGAATAACTGTGAACAGCGTATATGTTAAAACCATAACAATAAGAAATACAATATGTAGTACACTATTTTGTAGGTATGTTAGCCCTGACAAATGTTTTGTATTCATCACTAAATAATTTTCAGTGTTCACATAAGTTGGCGGCGACTACTGAGTTTTGTCTTCACCATAACAATAATGCGTCCTTTTTTTTATACTTGCAGAGCCTGAACACATCCAAGGAATAACAAAAAATGTCATATTTGGTTTCTAGTTTTGTTGAATAACTCAAGAGACGCAGGTAAATGCTCGAAGAAACAGTATTAGAAACGCATTTAGACGAAATGGCTAAAAATATTAGTTATTTAATAAAACACTTTTCAGTTTTTGAAAGGAAATTAATACATCCAATATTTTTATAACATCTCTGGAAACGTCAGTAATTACCTAGTTAATGAAATTAAAATTATCCAGTTCATGGCACCTTTCTTTATGATTTTTTCAACTGTTAACTGATTTCGTTTTCTATAAAACAACAGAACCTAAAACACAAAGAAAATTTCATTTAAAGAGCTTGAAGTACAATACCTCATCTTCAACTAATAAATCCAATACCATATTTAAAAAAAGTTGCCCTAAAAAAGCAAAATTAAACGGTATTCGAAAACACTGAAATTAATTCATTTCGACAGTTTTTGCAGAAAATTAATAAACATTAGAAATATATATTAGTTGACATTATAATCATTTTTGATTAGTTTTTACTTTAAATTTATATATAAAACAACTATGTGATGTTAAATCTTTAAAGCTAAACGTAAAAATAGCAATGTATTAATTTAGGGTCACAAGAATAAACGTTTATTAAAGACAGTATGTTAAAAGTAATTTAATACAATCAATATATTTAACTTTTGCTGATATAATTTCGGTTGATCGACAGTTTAAAGTAACACCTGAAACCTTAAATTAAAAATTTAGAAATTATGTAATATTATTTACATATCAAACTAAAAACAATTAAAATATCCCAACGTTTTCATAATAATTGTTGCAACGAAAATCTTATTTTTTACGAGGGCTACTTCAGAAGTCATGTCAAGTATTGTTTATCTTCTGAAAATTACCCAAAGTAGGAAAAAACCATGTAAATTTGAAAGTGTACAACAAGTACGTTTTAAGGTGACACCACATTGGGTATGAATGCAGTAATTTCCGGCAAGGAACAAAGACAAACAAGACTGCTTGAAATAACTGCGTAAATTATATATTCTCGTACAAACTGTATACACTCCTTTGAACGGGTACGTATCGTGCGTGTACGAGATGTTTAACATCCTTCAAAGTAGCCTCCGAGGTTGTCCCCGGTTCGTTGCCAGCGATGAGGCAGATATCGTCTCAGCATTTCGATGAGAGGTGGTCGACATTGACATATCGAATGCAATCGATGGTATTTCCCGTCTGCCTCATCGCCGGCAACGAACCGTGGACAACCTCGGAGACTACTTTGAAGGATGTTAAACAGCTCGTACACGTACGATACGTACCCNACGAACCGTGGACAACCTCGGAGACTACTTTGAAGGATGTTAAACAGCTCGTACACGTACGATACGTACCCATTCAAATGAGTGTATACAGTTTGTACGAGAATATATAAATTAAACAGTGATTTCATGCAGCCATGTTTGTCTTTGTACTTTGCCGGACATTCCTGCATCCATACCCCATGTGGTGAAACATTTAAAACGAACTTGTACACTTTCAACTGTACATGGTTCATTTCCTGTGTTGAGTCATTTTCGGGAGATAAATAATAGTTGCCATGACTTCTGACTCAGCCCTCGTATATTTAATAATGTATGTAATCTGTACCCCTATTTCCAAAATAACTTCTCTGTTGTGTTCACTTAAATATGGGAAAAAGTTAAAAGATAATTAGTATTTCTGATTTTAGCAATATTTGGTCTTGAATACAGGTAGGTATTATTGTGTACTACTTCTTATATCTAAAATATGTCAATATAATAAAAAAACCGTTATTGATATAAATATATACGCTCCGTAACATATTTTATTGATAATATACCATGCTTTATAACATTTCACAAATGTTCTGAATTTACAAATGGCGAAAAAATGGGAATTTATTGAGCATGTAAGCTAGCAATATCGGGAAAAATCTGCAGCTGTAAATAATAAGCAGACTTTCTCCGACATTTACAACATTGAATAGTTATATAAGAGTACTCAACATGACAGTAAATTTTCAAGCAAGTAAATGTATTTTATTTTGCTGGTCCAAAAACTGTTAAATGATATAAAAAAAAGTTGTGATAACCCACTAGTATTTCCATATAAAAGTGTAGATCATAATTCTAATTTCTGTACTAGTAGTATCAGCATTTATTTATAGATNCACTAGTATTTCCATATAAAAGTGTAGATCATAATTCTAATTTCTGTACTAGTAGTATCAGCATTTATTTATAGATAGTTTTAATTTAAAACGCCAACCTTTCAGATAAAGCGAAATCGGTTATATATATATATATCATATTTTGAATAATGACCAATGAGTTACTGTAAAGAATTAGGTAAAATAAATTTTTTTCNCACTAGTATTTCCATATAAAAGTGTAGATCATAATTCTAATTTCTGTACTAGTAGTATCAGCATTTATTTATAGATGGTTTTATTTTAAAACGCCAACCTTTCAGATAAAGCGAAATCGGTTATATATATATATATATATATATCATATTTTGAATAATGACCAATGAGTTACTGTAAAGAATTAGGTAAAATAAATTTTTTTANATATATATATATATATCATATTTTGAATAATGACCAATGAGTTACTGTAAAGAATTAGGTAAAATAAATTTTTTTAAATTAAAGATATTATTACAGTTACTCAAGTTAAACGTGTTTAGTTAAGTACTAACATTTTTAACCCACTTTAAATCAAAATATACTTTTATAAATGAAAAATAAAATCTTTTGTTCCAATCGACTGAGCTGAGTCGTCTTTAAACAAGCTAACTAAGGTGCTCTTCACAAGTTATTATTAAAATTTTATACTGAACGAAAATATATATAGTTTAGAGTATTCATGTTTACACAATTGCATTTTGAATTAAATGTGAACATAAATGCAAAATAATTAATTTACTTTTCTTTCTGTAAGGTTTAGAAACATTAGCCTGTATGATTTTTTTTCTGAACGAACTGTGTTAAAGCTTATTGTATAATTGTCTTCCTAAAGGACAAATGTCTCTCAATCGCTGTTGAAGAAAGTGTTACTATATAAATGATAAATGGTGCTGGTTGCTAAAATACAGTTAATATTTAATTTGAGTAAATTACTGTTTGATTGGTTATAATTTGGTGTACATTAAATGTGTGAGGCTGCAACAAATGGAAACCTGTTTAACTTTGGTTTCTACAGAAAGGAAATACAAATTAATAAAGTTGTTGTTATATTCCGGTCCAAGTCATTAAACGATTAAAGTAAAATGTTAGTATTTTATTTGCTTTCAGTTTTAAAAGGAAAAAATAATGTTTCCCTGAGATATAAAAATACATCCGAATTACTTTAGCTGGAGGCATTTTGTTTGNTTTAAAAGGAAAAAATAATGTTTCCCTGAGATATAAAAATACATCCGAATTACTTTAGCTGGAGGCATTTTGTTTGGGAAAACACAGTGCACAGCCACACAAAGGTTCAAAGAGGTGTACATATCGTATTTGTGTCGCAGTAAGCCCTCCTGCCCAAACAAAATTAGACTAAAATGAACTTCAATGGAGTTCTCTCGTACTGCCTGGTTTAATCCATCATACACTGAACACAAGCCTAGTTAACTCTATCATGGCGTACCATGGAAATGGTCAGACGGCACGGATAGATAACACGGCCAGGAAGTANTTTAAAAGGAAAAAATAATGTTTCCCTGAGATATAAAAATACATCCGAATTACTTTAGCTGGAGGCATTTTGTTTGCGAAAACACAGTGCACAGCCACACAAAGGTTCAAAGAGGTGTACATATCGTATTTGTGTCGCAGTAAGCCCTCCTGCCCAAACAAAATTAGACTAAAATGAACTTCAATGGAGTTCTCTCGTACTGCCTGGTTTAATCCATCATACACTGAACATNACAAAATTAGACTAAAATGAACTTCAATGGAGTTCTCTCGTACTGCCTGGTTTAATCCATCATACACTGAACACAAGCCTAGTTAACTCTATCATGGCGTACCATGGAAATGGTCAGACGGCACGGATAGATAACACGGCCAGGAAGTACGAACAAATGCGTTGGCTCAATTGTGGTGGCTCTTGACTTGTATCGACGCGGTCAGAGAGTGCGCGAAGGACTGAATAGGAGCGATACGTTTTTGCTACACGCGAAAGCAAAAACAAACGCTTTTGCACAGTTATGACAATCGCAAGTTATATGTCGCAGCGAATATAAAAATAACGTGTTTCTTAGTAGCACTTAATTTAGTAACTTTCTATAATTTGTTATGTTAATACAGACGTTTTTTGCCTAAATAATGAAATTAAATCTAGTGTGGTCGGCTTATTGTAATAGCTATTTATCCGTTACTTTGCAGAGCTAGAAGCCTTAAAACAGGCGACATCTTAAATTACAGTATGATCTGGATATAGGAAGTCCCATATGTATACTGTATGTAACCACATATCTTTTCCTTATTTGGCTTATAAAGTATTGCCTCATACTGTATCCTAAATTATAGTGATCTCTACAGAATAAAGATATTTTTAGCGAATGAATTAGACTTTTTTTTACCCAGGATACATTTTTATTCGTTGCAAGACATATAACATATTTAATTATCCATTGTATTACAGGCATTATATTTATAATATAAACCCAAAATAATGAGATGAACTAGATGAACTCAATGTCCTAATCACGAAACACGTAATTTGTTAATAACTGAATCATTTTTTCGTACTTTTGTGTGCCGTGGAAACTTTTAGAATTCGCGGTGAAGCTCTTATCGTGTATTTTATATTAATACAATATACAAGTTTTTATATATGTGTAGGTACCTTAAATTATTTGAATAAATAACGCCTGTGTCGAAATATAAAAAACAAAGTTATTATTGAATGCTTGAAAATGTAGAATAAGAAAACCTAAACATTTTTTATAGATTAAAAAATTTAATTTTCTTCAAACATTTCTACTAACAACAATATTAAAAAATGGCACCTAACCAGTATAGAGACAAACGTAAAGTTGAAGTAAGCGCTATCGCATCCGGTCGAATATCCCTCTAGTCAACCTACGATGTCGTAGGCCGCTAAGATTCTTGCCAGGAGTTCATCTTCATTCCCTTTACGTGTCTAGTAGGCAAGAATGACTACACGAAACCACAAGGAAAAAGTTAACGTAGTGACGTATCAGGTGAACGAGCTGACCATGGAAACAGGTCTACTGGTCCTACTCACAGTGGAGGGAATCACATCGGCCAGTACATGGCTTTTTGATTTTGTGCATTCGTTGCAGTGTTCCTTTTGTTGGCTACTATCAATTTAAATTTATTTATAATATATATATGCCCATTTTACGTACTTTGATAATTCCGTTGGCATATATTTGAAATAAAGCAATGCTTACATGCATTAGACACTTATGCGAGTAGAATTTCTGGAACTCAAAATGTACGCATTGTTGTTCATAGATATGCTGATTCGTAGTGAAATTATTAGTGGCACTTTTTATCCTACCAATTTGAATTGTGCTTTAACACTTGAATTTTCTTCCAAACTGACGGCAGTGTATAAGTTGCTAATCGTTATATTTATTATTTCAAATAACGTTGCCACATAAAACATGAGAAGATTTAATTATCCGAAAGACACTACCTAGAAAAAATAATAATCCGAAGTAAGGACAGCCTTTATAAATGCTAAAACAAATTATTATTGTTTTACACAAAAAAAAATTCTAAAGCTACTAATTTTTGCTAGTATACATGAAACTATGTGTATCCGTATCAGACGTTGATGTGGTATTATCACTACGTGACTGAAACACACTTTTCACGTAATTAGTTGTAGGGACTGTTCATAAAAAATTATGTATTTATAGAATTTATTAGAAACTTAAGTCATTGAAATTAATATCATTAAATACTAAGTTATAAGTCATAACTAGCTTAAAAAATTGAGAAAAGAAACGTTAGGGAAATTTTAGAAATCGTACTTGAACTAGTCTTTTTTCAATGACGTAAATCATGCGTGATATTGCAGCGATTAGCGTATGACATTTTTATCAGACTTCATTAGCAGAAATATATCAAATTTTTCAGTTACATAGCATACAAAAAGTGAATATGTATGATCCATTTTCTTTAACCCCAGTATTCATGTCAAATTACATCAATATTAAAGAATAACTTGAAGCTTTTTTATTTTGACGTACACAGAATAAAGTCTAATTTTTGCTGCAGCAAAAAATTACTATTGAGGCGTTTATTTTAACGTTTATTGTGTAGTAACACTTAAAATGTTGTGAGAAAACAATAATGTTAACATTTTACAAAGTCTTATAATACTATATTTTAAATATACTGTTGAAGTGTCAATGTCAAAAAATACTTTAAGTAATATATCCGCAACCAAATGTTGCATTACGGTAATAATAACGGGAAGAACAAAATATTTGGTGTTACTTCGACATTAAAGTAATGTCCAACCAACACAAGATTACACTGACTTGTTGTAAAATGGCGGATGGTAGAGAACAGCGATAAGTTCGTGAAATTAAATCACTGTATCAAAATCTTAAAATATGGTTTGAAAACGAAATATAGCTTAAACCAGCTCCCAAGCCTTGCTAAGCAGTTTACGTTTGCCAATTACGCATATATTTATAGAGCATAAATTATTTCCACTAATAAAAGAGAACTGCATTTTGTCGTTTTTTGCGATACCATTATATGAGATGGAGCAAATTTGGTACGTTAGCACAGTTAGTAGGCCGTCGGGTTCCGTGAAGTGAAGAGCGTCGAGCACTGAAGGCGCAGTTTCGATTTCTCTTCCAGCTGTAATTTTTTTTTTAGTTAATAAGATTAATTTTTGTTAAAAAATTATAGTACTAATTTATTTTACATAGGAATGTTTTCTTTAAAGTAAATATAATAGAAGACATTTGTAAACAAAAATGTTAACATCAGTTCAACACAAAATTGGTTTTGCCGCAACATAAACACCACCTTAATGTCGACAGAACAGTAAGGAGGCGCTGTTGTTACATTAGTAATTAAGGTTATATTAACATAATTGTTTTATAATTATATTCTATTAACAGCAACCTTTTTTACTGACGGCTCACAGATAACAAACAATTACTGCTGTAGTAACATTTATACTGTTGTCACAAAATTTGACTTTTTTTCTGTATATTTTCTTAATGTCGCCAAAAGTTATCGTAATTTAAACGGTTTCTATCTCGTTTCTTACTTAAAGCGTTGCTGCTATATCATTCTCAAATACATTCGACAACAATTTTTGTGCTTTGGCGGTAAAATCTAATTTTATATTGATATTCGTTCTATGTTTTAGAGCAACCCGTCCTCTCAAACAGTGAACAGATAATGCAAATTTGCTTTCCTTATCGCAATAAAGTACTGCAATATTAATGTTTGGTGTAGTTTAATATCTGGTTCTACCCCGCCATATAGCTGGAGCAGGGGCCGTGACAGCCCATCTTGGCTGCTGTCCAGCATGACCAGAACCTGTACAGCAATTATATCTGTTGTAGTGTATGTCCATTTATTCGTCCAGTGCCAAAGTCTCCAACTTAAACTAGAAGACAGGCATTACGTTAACCAGTTTCAAGTGAAAAACATATTGCCCGGATAAAATAAATTTATAGCAACACATACAACGTCATTTGCAGCAGTTAGTATATTCGCAATTGTAAACGCCAGACAGTAAAGCAATATAGAAGACATCCAGACATTTTGTGGCCATTAAGAAAAGAAAAAGTGAACTCTCTAGTTAACTCATGGTTACTGAGATGTGAAAAACAATAGCCGAATGTGGGTGTATATACACTGAAGAGTCAAACAAACTGGTACACCTGCCTAATATCGTGTAGGGCCCTACCGAGGACGCAAAAGTGCCGCAAGACGACGTGTCATGGAGTCGACTAATTTCTGAAGGTATGCAGGAGGCAATTCACACCATGAATCCTGCAGGGCAGTCCACAAATCCAATCTGCGCAAATTTGAGAAAGGGTTGCACGTCTGTCACATTAAATGATTCTCGTCAGTCGTCGTTTGTCCCGTTCTTTCACAATATTTTTCCGGCCGCAGCGATGTCGAAGATGTGATGTTTTACCGGATTACCGATATTCATGGTACACGCGTGAAATGGTTGTACGCGAACATCCTAATGTTATCGCTACCTCGGAGATGCTATGTCCTATCTCTCGTGCGCTCACTATAACACCACGTTCAAATTCACTAAAATCTTGATAACCTGCCATTGTAGCAGCAGTAACCAATCTAGCTGCCGACCGCATCGCGTTACTCTGATTGGTACCACACCTCTGTCATTTGCATACGCACGCCCATACCAGTTTTTTTGGCTCTTCAGCGTATAAGTATTTTTTAAACAAGTTTTACGAAAAACATATTTATAACGCTGGAAAAAACTAAGGATACAATAATTTGTTACAAAAAACTACATAAATATTTGTTAAAAAATATATATTTTTTCCATGCTTAAAATTTTGCGGCATTCATTAAAGCCACTTTTAAAGCTTAATTTTTGTGTTTGGTAACTTTAATTCGTTTAGTATTTTAAGTTTACATAAGAGAGCTAATAACAAGATATCGCTAATCACTCATTGGAAGAAGAAGCCATATTGAGTATCCCGTAACATTTAAGAACCGAGTTATTAAATAGTACACTAGAATTTCAGCTGAAATATAGCCGAGTACTTTGACATCTAAACGGCTGTTTGGCTCACGCCGTCAAACATTACTGAAAGCAGTTAATAACCGAATTATTAACACCTAGTCCAATAAGGCATGTAAANAACACCTGCGCATAGCACAATTAAAATATTTTCAGAAGGCGTGCAATAACCACGGTAACACACCTCTGTTGCAACTAAACTTTCTATAATTTTCCGTCTGTACATTATGGACAGGGAAATTACTTTGGTCATGTTTCTCCGCCTCTTGCACAGATACAAATTTATTCATACCAGCTATCAACAGTGAAAACCCACAATGGCTGCAACACGTACTGAGCGATACGAAACGTAAGCGAGTAAAAATAATCCTGACAATTGAAGTTTAACATAAGGATGTAACTTGGTCACTGTCACATAACATTAGCGTTAAAATCAACCTCAATTTAACCGTATTTTCTGCGATATTTTTTATTATTTAACGGATTAGCGGAAACTGCACGATACGTAGTTGTAGTAAGACAAAGGGATTTTAATACAGATTGGCATAAATAAACACGAAAACTATTGTCACGCGCCCGCTGCTTCGCATTCCCTGCAAGCTAGTGGAGGTGAAGGACAGCAGTTATATCATAGCAGCGGCCGCAAGCCAAAGGATGTTTAAATGACAGTCGAGCGATAATATTACCAGCATTTTGAGCAACGGAGGCATTATTCTATCTGCTCACCGTTCCTGACCTTCGGCGGATAGGATTTCTGTGTTTATCTCAGAATATTCTAGATTACTGACCTCGTTCTTTTAGCTTCACTCGGGATGGATTGAACCTTCCAGATGGTCAGGACGAACGATACTAAAGTGAGACAGACCTAAGAGCCGAGCAGTTGATGAGTGAATGAGTGGTTGAGTTCCAAGTGATAGAAGACGATCAGCGAGGAGAGTGACCAGGGGAAGGGATATCTGCGACTGCGAGATCAAACAGTGAAATATAGGGTTGGCAGGCTGGACTATTGGACTAGATGCGTGAGTGAAAGACATTACTAATGATGGCAACATATAGACTGAACACGTGTTAATAATAAGCATGAGTTAATTTAATTAACTGTTAACAAACAGGGACAATTAAGGAGGACGTTAATTAGATTTGAAATAAACATTAAATATGGCTCTCACTGTTTAATAAAATAGTAATAGAAGAGACAGATAATTTAGTGCTGTAAATAATAGCTGTGTTAATAAACTAGAAAACAAATTAAGTTTTTTAATTTTTATTAAGTCATCCACTTGATCTCTTGACCTCAGAAACGCCCCTCAGGCGTCCATGTAACACTTGTATCAGAAGTGGGATGAAGGCAATTGTTAAATAATTTGTTGTAAATAAAGTTAGGCTTCAGACAGGTAGTAAGTAGTTCGAAACAAATTAATTAATTGGAATAACTATTTCTTAAATTAATTAAGACTGTTCCGTACAATCATCACTGTGAATGTTAACTAGAATAATGTCTGCAGAAATGGAAGCACTGCGATCATCAATTGAGGGATTAAGAAGCAGAGTGAGCGCAAGTGCAAATAGCTTCAGCGAAGATGTAAAAAGTGAAATAATGAATGTAAATAGCAATATTAGTGGTGCGAAAGAAAGTGTAATTGAAACTGTAAATAGTTTAAATAAGAATGTAGACAAGAAAATAGAAGGCATTAGCGAGTCAGAGAACACGAAAATTTACAGTGTGAATAAAATAATGGACAGTGTAAATAAAATACAGGAATTTCTACAGCAGCGGAGTTCACCTACCACAACATCGACAGCCGAGAAAAGTGAAGAAGCAGTGCAAGTCGAAACCAATACAGCAACCTCGGAGGAGAGCAAGAAGATCGGCAGCTTTGCAGTTGCACAGCCAGGAGAGGGAAATGGGTCCCAATTAAGCCTGCCATTTATGATGGTTAGACTTCATGGTGGGAATACCAACACAAGTTTCAAATAGTCGCTACTCTTAATGGCTCGACAACCGAACAGCAAGCTTACTACCTCGCCACGGTACTCAGAGGCCCCGCACTGAGCATACTACAATATCTGCCTAAACGACATCTAGTGGAGTACCCCACATTGGTGTCGGCCTTGGAGCTACGTCTTTGCGACCTGTACTTGCGACATGCCCACCGTGCCCAACTTCGAAGCTGCACCCAGCGACATCGAGGGGTGTACCGAGGAGGCGCGCGATATTATCGCAACCGGTTTTTTCATAGATTCCACCGCCAATGCAGAGGTACGACAAGTGGCACGTCTGGCTACACATCACAGCATGCAGGAAGCCCAGGCCCGAGCACTGGAGGTGGCGTCAGCAAGACATGGAGCCGCACCCCGACGTCCGATACGGACACTGACGCAGAACAAAGATGACGAAGACAGATTAACGAAGACAGTGAAGGAGATGCAGACGGCCATCAGGGACATCGCATCAGAGTCCGTATTACAGAGCTTCACCGCCCCCTCACCTAAACGGCACACAACAGCAGCAGCAGCAATAACAGCAGAAGCAGCAGCGGGAAAAGAGGCAGCAAGAGGAAGGCGAGAAGACAGCACATTCGGAAAACTTGTAAAAACATATTTTAGGGGGCGAAGGTCGGTAACTACTTGAGGGAAGGCCTCAATTTTCTTACATTTACCGTCGGTGAAACAGGATTGATATGCAATACTGGGGGAGGGTAGCCGGAATGATGTTCCTTGCGAGATGGCCGCCGATACTGGGGTGACCATAACAGTAGTAAGACCAGACATCCTCCGGCATTCCCCCCAACGATCGCCCGACAATAGTATGTAGCGGTTCTATCTTACTACAGTAACAGGCAAGACCACTCTCGTTATCGGTAGGAAAAATGTGATTTTGGAACTTGGTGAACTTATTTTAGAGTACGATGTTTACATAACAGAAATAGAAGATGAATGTGTTTCATGGCTTGATGTACTATGTAGGCTGGGTTTCTGTATCAATGCTCGACATTGTGTACTAAGAGTGGGCAGTACAGAGTTGGTGGTGTCAAAATAGCATGATTTGTTCTTCCCATTAACTGCAAGGTAGTATGTGGTCAACCCAGTGTGCTACCTGCTTCTAGTGATTTCGTTATAACAGGTAGATGTAAAGGAAAGTTTGTCAGACGTTTGGGTCTTATTAAATCAGCAGAGAGGACTGGCGCCCTGNCTATGTAGGCTGGGTTTCTGTATCAATGCTCGACATTGTGTACTAAGAGTGGGCAGTACAGAGTTGGTGGTGTCAACATAGCATGATTTGTTCTTCGCATTAACTGCAAGGTAGTATGTGGTCAACCCAGTGTGCTACCTGCTTCTAGTGATTTCGTCATAACAGGTAGATGTAAAGGAAAGTTTGTCAGACGTTTGGGTCTTATTAAATCAGCAGAGAGGACTGGCGCCCTGNCATAACAGGTAGATGTAAAGGAAAGTTTGTCAGACGTTTGGGTCTTATTAAATCAGCAGAGAGGACTGGCGCCCTGCTAGGTAAAGTCGTTGTAGCAAGGACTTTGGTTTGTTCTTATTCTGACAGTTTTCCAGTTAGACTGATACATTTGTCTGATAGTGCCATTCGTCTTGAGGAGGGGGCCGTTATATGTGTTTGCAAGCAGGTTACTCAGGTTATTCCAAATGTTCCAAATATTCTAGAGTAAAATAAATAGAACGTAATTCACCAGAAGCACTGGAGGATCTGCGAGTAACAAGAAAAAGGAAAATTTAATTGCCGACAGGAGAAAGCTGTCTCTGAATTACTGCAGATAAATAGGGATTCCATCTCATGTGGCCACCAATATGACTGCCACTAGCTTTGTATGATGCAGTTAAGGGTATTCTGAATGAAATTAAGTATCTAAATGTGATAGAGCCATCAGTTAGTCCATGGTCATCCCCCATCATTCTTTTTAAGAGAAAAAGATGACTCTCTGAGGTTTTGTGTATATTATCGCCTGCTTAATAATGTGACAAAGAAAGACTCTTATCCACTTCCAATGATAGATGACACATTAACAGCCTAGCAGGTTCGCAATGGTTTTCTGTTTTTGACATGAAGAGTGGGTACTGGCACAGCGAGGTGGCTCCAGAGTATTAAGAGGAGACNCGCAATGGTTTTCTGTTTTTGACATGAAGAGTGGGTACTGGCACAGCGAGGTGGCTCCAGAGTATTAAGAGGAGACAGACTGCATTGTGTGTACAAGGGAAAGGAATCTCGTGGTTCATAGTTATGCCTCTTAGACTATGTAAGGCCTCTGTTTCCTTCAAACGCCTTATGGAAAAGTTTTGCGTTTAGATATCTGTCAGGAAATACCATTGGCTGCATNGGCCTCTGTTTCCTTCAAACGCCTTATGGAAAAGTTTTGCGTTTAGATATCTGTCAGGAAATACCATTGGCTGCATGAGATCCGTCAATGTGCGCCGCCTCTCGTCGAAATGCTATGATGATATCTGCCTCATAGCTAGCAACTAACATTGGAAAACCTCGGAGAATATTTTGAGGGATGTTAAACAGCTCGTACACGTACGATACGTACGCGTTCACATGAGTGTATACAGTTTGTACGAGAANTTTTGAGGGATGTTAAACAGCTCGTACACGTACGATACGTACGCGTTCACATGAGTGTATACAGTTTGTACGAGAAAATATCAATTAAACTGTGATTTCAAGCAGCCATGTTTGTCTTTGTTCCTTGCCGGACATTCCTGAATCCATACCTAATGTGGAGCCACCTTCAAAACGTACTTTCCGTACACTTTCAACTGTACATAGTACATTTCCTATGTTGGGTCATTGTCGGGCTATTACAATNCAAAACGTACTTTCCGTACACTTTCAACTGTACATAGTACATTTCCTATGTTGGGTCATTGTCGGGCTATTACAATAGTTACCATGACTTCGTATTTGTGAAAGGAAATAAAGTGAATTGGTTATATCGTTATATATATCAAAGTTATTTTGATAAGTTATTCAAAGGATAACATAAAATAATCTAAGCAGAAATAATTTTCATTAAATATCACAGAGATCGTATGAGCAACTCCGGAGATACAATGAAAAAACAATAACAATAATATTTTAATGGCAGTATCTTATAAATTGTGGTCAATTGGCTCTATTGTCTCAGGAATATAAAGCACTTTGTAAAAACTTCGCCGTAAAATAAGTTAATGGAGCAAGGAAATTACACATAACCTTACAAGAATAACACGGCGCGGCTTAGAAAATAGGAGCGTACGTCATATACATATTAAATTACCTTTACTAGTACTGTTTCCACACAGACGTTGCTGGGAAACGACTAAAAATTACTGAAGTTTTATACCTCTGTAATTATATAAGTTTCAATGTCAGGTGATATCCTCATTCAGATGACGTACAATATATGATTTCAATATTTCATTTTTAGTATACACGCAATAACAACCGTCAGAGTGACAAGTTGGAATCAGTTGAAATTAAATGTTCGACATATATAATTTGCAACTCAAATTGTAAAGACACAAACATTTTAAATAATAGTTAATTACACAGTTTTAAATACCTTATAAACGCTCTCTTAAGTAACACTTTGTTAATATTTGTGCCATTCGTATCGGTAGATTGTAAATAATATTGAAATGCTTACTATTGAGTGCAGGCATTATTTTACAGAGTAAATAATCAATGCTACGAATAATTTATTTTAACATTTACCAAGTGACTGCCAGCATAAAACGTTTCGTTAAAAAAAAANATAATCAATGCTACGAATAATTTATTTTAACATTTACCAAGTGACTGCCAGCATAAAACGTTTCGTTAAAAAAAAAAATTAAAAAATGTTCGTTTAATATGCTACATTAAACGAAAACATTTTTATAGCCGCTATTTTGGGGGAAAAAGTGGGCCTCATTAAAGCGACCTACTAAAGCACTATTTGCATGACAAATTTAACTGAATTGGGTTAAGTATTTTATGAGACACTATTAAAAAATATCATTAATTCAGGTATTGCATTATTTCCCAAAATTGTGGGGGAAAAATTAGCGGAATTATTACTTAAAATTGTCGCAATAACAAATACTAGTTATTTTTGTTAGTATTAACAAATTATTCAGTAGATATGGCATTCGGATTAAGAATTTACGTGGTCACTATTTCGAAAATAAAGCTTTTGTAAGAAAATTGGGATTATTAATGTTTGTTGCTATAACACTTCTTAAATTCCTATTTTGTTGGTAATCATTTCAGATATGGAGAAAGATATTTAATATTTAAGTGATGCTTTCTTTCCAAGTAACGGGTAAATAGGTAATGAATTTAAACTTTTAACTGACATAATTGGCATTGTTAGCCTACTATATTTTAAAGAAATTGGTGAAATTGTTTGGTTGCCCTAGCCTTCTAAATTGATATACTTATAAAGACACATTTTGAAAAAAAAAATGCTTTACGCGGGACGTATTATTAACAACACCGAAAAACCCCGCAGGTTATTCAATGCGAAAATATGGGATGAAAACTTATGTAAAACATTTCACGTAAGTGATTATGAAGGGATATATGCACCCCCGAATATTGAGTTTTGAAATGCTTATAGTTAACAATATCAGAAAGAACATGACTTTAAGTTACAAACCGGTGTGTAACGGAGATCTAACACCTCTGAAAACGCGATTTGTTATATCATCCCCCTTCATAAAGTAAATGGGATTTGCCATCCTACGCTTGCATGACATTTTGTAGTACAGAGCTATAAACAATTCGTTAAGATAAATTATGAATTAACACATCTAAATTAACTGAAACGGTCATATTGTCGGAACATTCTCAGTTGGGCCGTTTTCAAGAAAACCTTCTGGAAAGTTCGAAACGAACAGTAAGTGTTCTTCCAGGTAGGCCATGGTAGTACCATTGAACAGTAACTGTATTCAATATGATTTTTGCATTTAATTTTGTAGGAGTATATAATGTTTCAACAAATTAGTTTATTGCATTATTATGTTACTTGTGTTTCATTTTGCAATCAAAATCCCACTTATTTTCAAGTGTNCAACAAATTAGTTTATTGCATTATTATGTTACTTGTGTTTCATTTTGCAATCAAAATCCCACTTATTTTCAAGTGTCCCTTGGCAGTAAATCAATGTGCCAGCATCATTTGTTAACGACAATCACCAAGACTCACACTTAGCATACGNTGTGTCCCTTGGCAGTAAATCAATGTGCCAGCATCATTTGTTAACGACAATCACCAAGACTCACACTTAGCATACGACACTTTGCAAATTTATAGTACAGCAAGCGCTATTCCTTTTTCACTCGCTTATCATTCAGCCATAAGTCCTATGCCAGGCCACTCACGTTCTGTTTTGAACTTGACGCATGGGTTGATCTAAAACGACCTTTCTGTTAATTTAGATGTACCGATTCATTATTTATCTCAAAAAATTGTTTACAACGTCCTGCTGGAAAAAGCAATCGTAACCTGCTCAGTATTACAAAGTTTCTTCAAACATAGTATGGCAACCACCATTTACTTAATTAAGGGGGATGGTTTTACCATCACCGTTTTCAGATGTGTTATATCTCCTTTCCACAAATCACATCTCTCAGAATTGTTATTTCATCGTAAATACTTCCTTAAATTGTTAACTAAAAGTATTTCAAAACTCGATTTTCGGAAGTACATAGATCACTTAATAATCACTTAAGGGAAAATGGCACATAAGTTTTCGTATTATAGTTTCATAAGAAATGAACAGGCGGAGTATGTCGGTGTTGTTCAAAAACATCCTGTATTCAAAATTTTTATATGGTTCAGTATATTAAAGTTTTGATAATATAGCATTACTTGAGTACCGGGTGTTGCAGAAATCGATCTAGCGTTCCTGATATATACTGTAACTGCTTTATTTTTATGGCTTAAAATTTCTGGCCACATGATGAAAAATTGAAAACCAGTAAAATTGATACAAAATTACGATAGTAAGATGTTGAGAATTACGGTAGTTAACCATTTGTACTGTCAGAATATCAAGTTTGGTTGAAATATGTGATATTATTCGTTAGATATGGCACTATAACAAATAACACTTTTAATACGACCACTTTGAAAAGGATATTTCATATATAGTGAAATCAAAACGAGGAATAAGTGAGCAGAAGTTAAAAACACGACGGGTCAGTCAGGAGAGTCCACTGCTGCTGTACGAAGAAATGGGGTTTTACAGTTCAGTAGTGAGAGTGGCCGAGAGCGGCTGAGTGAGAGCTGCTCCACACGGGTATATTACCTGTGGAGTGAGTGACTAAAGAGATTCAGGCGGTTCGTAGCAGCGAGGTTTTGAGAGCCGATTATGGAGATTAAAGTATGGAGCAGAACCGGAAGGAATGGGCGGAGAAAACGGGAGATCCCCAAGAAAACCCACCGACCAGCGTCATCGTCTGATACGATTACTACATGCGAAAATTCGGGAGTGACTCAGCCGGGGATTAAACCCGGTTCGCCATGGTGGGAGGCGAACATACTAACCGCTCAGCCACCCCTGTCCCATTAACTGTGGAAAAGACGTAGTTACGCAGCGCGGTACTGAACAGCGCGGTAGTAGAGAGCGATGTGATCAGTTTGGCATGTATGACGCCATCAGTTACGCGTGGTTTTCCTCCTTCTGGCGGCGAGCGCTCGGAAGCGCCCTCACCTACATTGCCTCCCCTACTTACCCTCCTTCAAAACAGCACGGANCTTCTGGCGGCGAGCGCTCGGAAGCGCCCTCACCTACATTGCCTCCCCTACTTACCCTCCTTCAAAACAGCACGGAGATTATTTTATCATTTGAATTTTACTATACTTAAGTCATAGGTGCTTATAGCGCTTTACCATGTGATTACTTGTATGTCATATTTTGTAGGAATAGGTTCACAGTAGTTCCAGAGATATGACATTACATATATTTTTCATTTGGGTGACACAANCCATATTTTGTAGGAATAGGTTCACAGTAGTTCCAGAGATATGACATTACATATATTTTTCATTTGGGTGACACAATATTCGAATAATAAAGACCAATTATAACACGTACACCTGAATTTAATGCTGCCACTGTGTAATTTCAACAAACGTATTTTAGCTTCTTTCGGTACAATTGTTCCTCAAATATTACAGAACACCCAGCAATTGTAATTCCTCTCATTCTTAAGGTGAGCATTCAGTATGGTCTAAAAGTGGTAAATTCTGTTTTACTTATAATTTAACCTTAGTGAAAATCAGTGTACGGTTTCTAAAGATTTTAGGGGGAAACACAGAAACTCACACCCAGACACACATAAAAACACAGACATACCGACAGGAAAGTAATACAAAGAAAATTATTTTCTTAGAAAAATGTAATAATAGTATAAGAAATGCATATCAACGGTTCATAAAGTGAAATGCGTATTTAACTGGTTTACGACCGATTCAGAGTGTGGTGATCAAGATCTGAACATATTCATTGTGATAATATGTGCTATTTCTAGGTGTTAATTTGATATGGAAGTTGTGCTGATCAGGAAATCAGAGTATGGCCAGAGAAATCTGCGATAAAGCGTAATCAGATTTGTCGTGATATCCTGAAATTCCTGGTTCCTTCCAAAAGTAAGGTGAAAATTGCAAAAGGACTTAAATTTTACTGTTTTTTAGTTAAAAGTCGTACATTTTATTGAAATATGCAATGGGAGAACAGTCAACAAAATATTTGTCTGTTTAACGCCAAAAAACATAATTAGTTGTCCCAACCAATTACTCTGTTGAGTAAAAAAGAAACTTGAAAAGCAAACTAAATTAATTTTGTCCACGTAACCAAATACGCTCTTTAATAAACAGAACCCCTGTGTTTGTCCAAAAAAAAATTAGTCTGTCAACAAAATATTTTGTTGAATCAACTATGTATATTTGTTTGGCCCTTCATTTTATTGCAGTTGTTCAAAAATACAGCTCGAGAGAGAGTTAACAATTTTTTTGTGACAATTAGAACCCTAACAGTGTTTTTAGTGAAATTATAAATGTGTAATAATTATGGCATAAACACCCCAATAAAACAAGAGAAGAGAAGTGACGAGATTTGTTCGGCTCTTAACAGCGAGGGTTTGAGAGTAGATGGGGGGGNGGGGGGGGGGGGATTTATGAGAGTATGGAGCGGTGCTGGAATGAAAGGATGGGGGAAACGGGAGATCCCCGAGAAGGCCTGCCGACCAGCGGCTTCGCCCGGCACGTTTCCCACATGTGAAGGCCGGGTTACAGGCCGGGCATTGAACCCGGATCGCCTTGGTGGGAGGCGAGCAGGCTAAACGCTCAGCCACCGCGGTCCCTCTTAATGGAACAAGTTGAATAGGAAACTAAAAAGTAAAGCAGTGAAACTTTAATTATTGATTTGCCCACGATATCCAGTATTTGAAATGTATCTATGTAAAACATTCCAATTCCAACAGGTGTCACTTTAGCTGAGGTTGAAAAGGCGTTGCGCTCGGGTAAATGTGTTCGTTCTATTCTGAATTCCAGTGGGGTTCCCGATTCTTTCATATCAACCAAAATTCTCTAATGTGCGCACAGATAAAAAATTTGTTTGTTGCATCAATTATATCTTTGTTTGGGGCAACCAAATAATAACAATAAAATAATTTATCTTCAACCACAAAATATTTTATTGCCGCTATGCAAGCAATTAATTCGGTCGAGCCATACAAACTTTATTTCAGTTAATAAAACCCTTTTCTCAGTTTAGCCGATCTTGAAACTGGCGGTTGTTCAGAAAAATAAATTAATCTTTAGTGAGTGAAATAAATTTATGCCAGAATTTATAATGTTGGTATTCTAACTTCTATAACACCTAAACGTACCACCAAGTTATCAAGACATGACAAATATTACCGGATTTCTAGCATAAATGCCCAAGATAACGGTTTTTATTTCTGTTTCAAAAAATTGCTGTAGAATAGCGGTAAATTATATAATATTGTTACAAGTCACCAGGAGCTTATCAGAGATCATGCGAGATGAAAGTCTTAATAATAATTAAAGTACGAAATTTAATATTTTACTTTTATTTAGAATGTTATTAAATACAAATAGATGTCATTAACAACAACTAACTATCTCTACTATTAACACTTGTTATTCTCAGTGAGAGCAGTATTTAATGACAATCATAATTGTTAATATAGACCTTATCACTGACTTAGATTACAGTATCTTAATTCATACTTATTATAAATACATATTTAATCCAACTGTCTGTTCACATCATTCCAAATGTCTGTCACTAACGCCAGTTCAGTAGTCTGGCCTGCCAGTCTCATTCTCCACAGTGGAGAACGCTCATCACAGTCTGCAAACTTCACTCCGGCTGGCCGCTGTCGTCGCCGCCCGTCGCCTTTAAAGTAACAGATGGTTTGGCACAGAAAGGAGCACAGAAAGGATACGAAAATCTCTCCAGGTAAAAAAAAATTGTAGATTCCAGTGGATGTCGTTTTATTTCCGATATTGTCAGCGCATCGTTCTGCTTACCTCCACTTTCACTAGAAGTGTCTTTATGAGACTTAATTAGCAGTAAGCAGTTTTTAAAGTCTCATTGAAAACTGAAGCATAGAGATTTAAAAGGGTTATGTACAAAACTGCATAAAAATTATATTTCATGTGCTTTGAAAACACATTTATTATTAATCTCAGCTAAAATACTCATTCACTATGACTTAACATATTTTAAATGTTACATTACTAAGTTTTGTATACACAAAATTTGTTTCATTGATACATAAATAATTTTACAAATTTTTGGGTTAGAAAATATAATTTAGGTTTTCTAATGAAAGTATAAGGTGGCAACAAAGAAATCCGTTAATGCTTTATAGTAAAGCAATTTTGACACTTAATTTTTAATGTTACCTTATTTAAAATATACAACACAAAAAAGTTAAAAACTAATCATATTTATAATTAATGTAGTAAAAGAAATAGGTGTGTTTTATTCGTTAAAAATAAAACATAATACTTATGTATAGAATTTGTACTTGTCTTATTGCTGATTATTACTTACAAAATAATAAAATGTCTGTTATTTTTTATATATTTTAGGTAACAGTATTTTCCGGCGTACTCTCTAGCCTACTTTTATTGAAAAGATAGGCTTATGAAATCGGCATAAATGTCCATGTGTCCCTCAAAAATATAAAATGTTAATATTTTTGAGGGACACGTTAATTAGAAATATGATTCGTTTTTAACTTTTTTGTATTGTATATTTTAAATAAGGCAACATTAAAAATAAAGTTTCAAAATTACTTTTATTTTTACATTAACGGATTTCTTTGTTGGCACATTATACTTTCATTAGAAAACCTGAATTAAATTTTCTAACCCAAACATTTGTTACATTTTTTATTTATCAATGAAACAAAATAATGTGTCTACAAAAGTTGTAATGTTACATTTAAAATAGGCTAAGTCATAGCGAAAAAGTATTTTAGCTGAGATTAATAAAAAATATGTTTTCAAATCATATCAAATAAATTTTTATGTTGTTTTGTACATCACCGTTTTTAATCTTTATGCTTCAGTTTTCACTCAGAATTTAAACACTTCTTACTGCCAATTAAGTCTCTTAAAGACACTTCTGGTGAAAGTGGAGGTAAGCAGAACGATGCCCTGAAAATATCGGAAATAAAACCACTTCCACTGGATTCTACAGTTTTTTTTTATCTGGAGAGAATTTCTTATCCTTTCTGTGCTCCTTTCTGTGCCAAAACATCTCTTACTTTAAAAACAACAAGAAAAAAAATACTAATGCTTACGTAAATTTGACCATTATTTTAGGCAGAAATTTACATTTTTCAGAATTTCTGGTAATTTGATTCAATTTACCTGGACTAGATCTCTCAGATATAATAGCAAAATAAAGTGACAAACAGCTCCTATTCTTTGCAGTAGATATGCAACGCTTAATATTTAAATCAACTATCAGTAATCTAAGACTGAAGTTAAGCTCTATGGACGTGCCTAGGATTTTTGTGTGAACCTTCCTTACGTAGTACAAAGAANGTGCCTAGGATTTTTGTGTGAACCTTCCTTACGTAGTACAAAGAAATTAATAGAAAATATATAGTTAAGGCCGAATCTAGTTAAGCACCAAATTATTGCATGAATTAGATTTTATATCATTGGTTTTCCCTGGTAAATTATTGTCATAGATGAAACACAATTTCGTATTCGTAGAATCAATTAGAAATAATAATTCATAATTATATAGATATAATTTCCTACAAGATGGCCAGCTCGTACCTTTTCATGCAAACAGGTTTTTCAACGTCACATTCCAAATTGAGTGAATTGACGTGTGTCTGTTCATTATCCTCTTCTTCCATTAGTAACAGTTCTTCTGAGTGATCATAGTAGTAATAATCGCTGGCCTTGAAGGAACTAATAATTTTAGCCGTGAACACGTGCATCAAGTTAAACATTAAGAACGTGCTGCATATTGGATAACTAATCTCAACATTAACTTTAGGTTAGTTCTTGTAAACATTTAAAACAGTAATCTATTCACCATTTCTGACCTCTATTGTAAATATTTTTACAATGAAAAGACTGTGTATACAGAAGAATATCACTTGGTGTGCATCAGCGATTATATTTCACGCATTTGAATTATTCAATTCCAAAAACATATTCAAATATAGTTCATAGGTTTAATATTATGCCTCATTAAAAATTTAGTTATAATTGTAGGGGAGCTAAAACCATTTCTTCAGATTTGAACAAACGCGACTTATCCATAACTCTTAAACATTTAAGTAGACATTTGCGAATTATACAAATATTTCAGTAAGGCTGAAATAAAAATCGTTGTCTTAAAATATGTGAAACCAAAAAAAATTCTGTTTGAAGCAGGTCTCATTATCTTCTGGAAACTGTTGTACTTAAAATACGTGCTAATTTTTGGGAGAGAAAAAAAAATTGTGTTTTTCATTCGGAAAATTACTATGATTTTGAAATAGATTCTTTACCCCACAATCCTAATAATGAAATATGGAGGCAAACACTTACAATTGTGTTAATTTGCTAACCCTTGTTTCAACCGTATAATTGTTCATCTGCTAGGCGTAGACTATCTCTTTCTCCTATAATTCATTATATTTTTTTTAAGTGTTGTAACATAACGTGGCACAGGATAGTTCCAATAAAATAAACTTCATTATGATGTAAACATACGTGTTTCACAGATAAACAAATGGTCTTAGATTAAAAATAAATGTAGTGTTTTTCCCTTTGTGCACAAAGGCTTTAAATGATATTGGTGTCATCGAAGAGCGAGAAATATTATGTTACATATAACGAAATAACTTCCCTTGAGATTGCTTGGAAAGTAAATATCTCTTATGGAAAACAAGCCCCAATGCAACCCGACTATATTATACCAATATTGTCCGCCTCATCTACTTTATCACCTGTAGAGGATTTTTAAGTGCAAATTACCACTTATTCATTCTGAATATAAAAAAATAATAGTTCAGTAGTCAGAACGCTTAACTGGTAAGGAAAATATCTCCGAATTGATTCTTGGCTGATACGGAAGGGGGGAAGAGTTCAGGTGCATGGAAATTTACTTCCTGGTACCAAGACAGAATGCTGTGTCATTCTTTCACTTATATTCAGCGGTAAGCAATAGTGAAACTTCGCACAATCACCCAGCTTAGTCGTCTACGCTTCGAGTACGCCATGTTTTTCATCCTATTAACGTTAAATTAACTATTTAAATGTTTAGGTGCTTTCAATTCCTCATCACATGAAAGATATGAAAAATTACTTCCCGAAATTAATTTTCAAACCACCAGGTGTAAAATTTACATTTACATTTTTACAGATTGATCTTTGTCAAATATTCATGTTTTTTTAGTAACGCTAATTTTATTTTTAAAGCCTGAGTTCACTGTTTTAATTAACCAACTAGCCCTACTCAGTTGGCGTAATAAAAACATAAATTAATAGCAAGGTTTCCTCGCCACATAGCAGTTGAGGCGGAAAAATACGTCAAAAATAGCACAAGAACAAATTTTCTTTGTAACCTGTTTTAAAACGTTTTGATAGCCAAGAAAGGTGTGAACATCTTGGTGGAGATGTGCGACATACTTCCCGGCAAATGTCTCCGGGTCTCCACATCACCTCTCCACCATAACTTAACACCACTAAGGCGACGGAGGGGGCGAATTTTGTAAATCTCATGATAAACCACTTTAGAGCTGGACAGTCGTCACATATGCTGCACCAATAGCATCAGAACTTGGAATACTAGGTGAACTGGGCTCGATTCCCGGCGGGGTTGCTCCCGGATTTTCGCACGTGGGTATCGTGCCGGAAGATGCAGCAGGTTGGCGGGTTTTCTCGGGGACCTTACGTTTCCCACGCCCTTTGCAGTTATTTAATTGAAAAGGAAGTTATGGCAAATGAGTGGAAAATTTAACATGACGCATGAGACCGATCCTTAAGTTAGTTAAAATCAGGTACATTACTTTTGCGTTATAATATAAGTCAAGCACGCATTTACGACGTTTGTGGTTTGCTTGCCGGGTGCGGTTTCCAATCCACTGCCATCATGAGTCCATTCCCAGCGTTAGAATAAACTGCTGCTTTAGGTACGAGCAATAGCGGGTCTCTCCTTCCTCGCCACATGAATCTCTACTCAATATGAGTAAGGTATGAGGCTACTTTAATTTGATATTTCTTATTCGTTTTTTTCTTTCATTTATTCTGTCTTAGCGCTCCCTCGTGCATATCACGAGCTGTCTTTACCCAGTTCTTCAGACCTATTTTCATTCCCAGGCAGCTACACCTTTGTTCTCCGGGGCCACGGTGGTGTAGCTGTTAGTGCTCGCCTCCCACCAATGTGAGCCGGGTTCGATTCCTGGCCATGACGTGTGAGAATCGTGGCGGATGATGCCGCTGGTTGGCGGGTTTTCTCGGGGATCTCCCTTTTCCCCGCCCTTGGAATCCGACGCTGTTCCATATCCACCTCGCTTCACACTCAAGAAAATGTTTAAGAGCCGACCAAACTTCTCCACTCAACTATTTGCTCCCTTTGACGAACCTTCGAGCCTGTGGTATTGGGGGCCACGGTGGCGTAGCGGCTAGAGAACTCGCCTCCCACCAAGGCGATCTGGGTTCGATTCCCTGCCGGGTCATGGGGGATTCGTGGCGGACGGTGGCACTGGTCAGCGGGTTTTCTTGGGAATCTCCGGTTTTCCCTGCTCATGCATTCCGGTGCTGCTCCAATCTCATCTCATTTTGCCCTTATTGACTCTCAAGACCTCGATATCAACGGCGTTGCCTACCAAGGCGGCCGCCGCGAACTTCAAATGCGGAATCGTGTTAAACCAATTTCTTTTTCATTGCGTCAATTTTAAAGATAGTTTCAAACAAAAATTTAAGACGCAACTTTCTCAGAAATTATTGCTTTATAAATTTATTCTTTAAAAAAATATATAAACTAGCATTTTTTTTTGTTATATGTAAGTTTTAATATCACATTAAAAAAAATTAAACAAAACNAAAAAAATATATAAACTAGCATTTTTTTTTGTTATATGTAAGTTTTAATATCACATTAAAAAAAATTAAACAAAACAATCGGTAAGATCTCTAAACATAGCAACATTTCCTTAAGAAATTTCACTTAGAATACTATTTGTTTAAAACAGTTATCCTTTTAAATTGAGATAATGAGAATTAATTTCGTTTAACATTGATTGCCCTTTTGAAGTTGGCGACTGCCGGCATAGTAGACCTGGATCTGGATGCATTTATGTAGGAAAGTTTTAGTAAACNAAAAAAATATATAAACTAGCATTTTTTTTTGTTATATGTAAGTTTTAATATCACATTAAAAAAAATTAAACAAAACCATCGGTAAGATCTCTAAACATAGCAACATTTCCTTAAGAAATTTCACTTAGAATACTATTTGTTTAAAACAGTTATCCTTTTAAATTGAGATAATGAGAATTAATTTCGTTTAACATTGATTANAATTGAGATAATGAGAATTAATTTCGTTTAACATTGATTACCCTTTTGAAGTTGGCGACTGCCGGCATAGTAGACCTGGATCTGGATGCATTTATGTAGGAAAGTTTTAGTAAACATGTATTTTTTGCCGGAATTCTTAGAGGAAGTGCTGGGGGGGGGGGCATTAGGATGATTTTTACCTTATGTGTTTGTTCGAGACCTCGTATATTATGTAGAAATTACGTCATGAAAGATGGCAACCATTTCACATGAAATGTCTCGTTGTTTACCCTATATTCGGGTATATTGCAGCTAACTTTGGAATTACACATAATAAATTGATAAAAGTAGAGGCAAAAAGGTTTTAATTCAATAGAAATTTTTTTTTTTTTACGGAGCATAAATAATATTACACAAATATACCTAAGTCTTAAATTCTCTGCCAATCTTTGTGCAAAGTACGAAACCAATAGCTAAAATGTGGGCTTGAAAATTGTAAAAAATTAGAGGCTAATTTTGAGAAATAAAATATGTACTCTGTACGTGAATATATGTTTAGTAGCGGTTTTCGTATTACAGTCAATATGAAACATTTGAATAAAATAAAAACCTGAAGTCAGAAATGTACCACACAATGGGAATGCATTTTGCTGATATAAGTGCCCTAAATATAGTTCCGCAAATGAGAAAGCTATTTATATAGTCTGTTCGGAAATTAAACACCTAAATTACTGGAGATAATTCCTTATGAAAAATAAATTTGAAAATATATAGGTCACCGTCTACCTAAACGGAATGTTAAAGGATATATGAGCCTGTAAAAAGGGTTTTGAAATCTTATTTTCGCGTAATGCCTTGTATTTTCTGCCAGCGATGGGGATGGTAGCCATTTCCCGTAGTATGTCCCACACGCTCGAATAGGACACGCCCATTTGACGCGCTGTAGAGCGTGTACTAGTGGAGTGCATGTCGCGTTATCGATGTGCTGAAGTACAGCTTCCTCAGACTGAGCACTGCGCACGGACCGGGGACGGCCAGAATTACGCATATTGTGTCTGCAAAATGGGAAGCATAAGTCAACTTTTTGCTGCGGACTTTGTATACGTTGTACAAGACATTCGGCAAACTACGTTTCCAAAACACAGTATTCATAGGCTTATACCTCCTTTACTATTCCGTTTAGGTACACGGAGTCCTGTATATTTTCGACTTTACTTTTCATAAGGTATCACCTACCATACTTTGGGATGTTAATTCCGAACATTGCGTGTATATATATATGGATTAGAAATACTATAGTAAAGAAGTTTAAACACAGAAGGGCACGGTAATATTTTATCATAATCGGGTTTCTACAGTCTTGCTTCTCTAATCTTCTGCACTTACAAAAAGGACAAAAGACTTAATTTTCCCGCATGTACAAGATGATGTGGCATATTTCAGACAATAACAAGCACCAACAAAGTCAGTTGGACACCTTTCAATATTTGTCAGAGGTTTCAGAGTATTGTTCACTTCTACAAAGCCGAAATCACGTGGATCCAAAGGCATAGACACATAATCAATACAATGCTGCTGTGTGAATGTGTGGAAATTAGCCCTCACGAAGTGAATTTTTACACACTGGCTTTTTAGAGTTCAGTTTGAAATTTCCATATTCTTACCATGGATAAACAGCCAAAATATAATTTGGTCAAAAGTACGTAACGGAGAACCCTTTCTTAACAGCTGCACTAAATATTCTTCAGCTGGTTCAAGGCTATTTTCTATGTCTCTCCAATCACTTGACACTCCAAACTGCATCAAGTATTTCGATGGATCACATTTGACAGCTGCCTTCTTAGTACCAAATTGACTGGTGTAATCACTACCATGAATAGCTGGAATCAGAACGCACATCTCCTGCCCTAAATTCTTGTGAAGCAAGCAAACTGGTAATATACGAGTAGAGTCCCCAATACCGATGCGCATCCACATTTCTTGTACACCTAATTGAATTAAGGAAGTCTAGTGGAACAGAGCTATGTCTATTACGTCTGTGTCAGCACTGACTATGAAAAACTTCTTGAATCCTAACTGGGCTCTATGCTTTGCATGTATCATCATTCGAAAATTTTCTTCCTTCATGAAAAAACAGTTTAGCTCTGGGTGACTACTTTCAACTGCATTCTCCACTCCGCTACAGATTACATATAATGCGCAGTTAAGCTCTCCAGAAAATGCACAAAAACAAATAAATTATACTTTTTATGTTTTGTATGACAATTATTTTCAGGCAGCTTGTTGTAAACTGCTGCAACATTAATTTGTTCCATGATGATGACCATAAGGTATGGAGTTGAATTTGTAGAGAAAAATCCTCTAAATTATCAACAATATCTATAACTGCCGCATTTTCTTGTCAGAGCCGTCTTTCGCAATCCTTGGGTGAATTCAAGTGGTAACTATCAAATATGTAATAGACTCTCCCCACGTTATGGCTAACTCCAGAGGCATACGATGAAAATTCTAAAGCAGTTTCGCCTAACGTTTGTTTATCGTTTGTCATCACTCTCTTTAAGGAGTTAATTACATCGAAAATCAAGAATATCCTTTCATCTACTACGAGGACTGGACTATCTTTACAAGTGTAATGATTTATTTATAATTACTTCAGTAGTAGACTTTTCTGGGCTGATTTAAAAGTTCATCTTCATGGAACAGCATACAGTTTTCTGATATCTCATATCTCAAAAGCTCTTGCACATCAAACCCTCGATATTAAGCTATTTGAATTATTCGGTGAGCTGAATTGTGAGTTGTCTCTTTCTGCTTCTTTCTGGAACCTGCAAGTTTTTCTTGGTGACTGTCAGAAGTCAGCATCTTTAATTTATAAATTGTACTTGACAAATGTATTGATTTATCTATGTACTGACTCTTAGCACCATCCGAAGCATGAGCATTCGTCACTAAGTTATGCAGAGGATAAGCAGAATATATAATGATTCCCTTTTCCCAATACATATTTCATCATTGTTCCTACTATGTCTTCAACAGTCTCGTTTTGGTTCCTCGAAAATTCGTGGTGCATGCTTACATCTTCTGTAAATGATATGGAATCTGTTGTTTCACTGAAGATATTGTTTACCATTTAGCGTTCAATATAGATTATCTCCCACTCAGCCACAAACTGATTCTGTTTAGTGCTTCCTATTATTCCCGATTATATTTTCTGCGATCTGCTAATAGTCTATTCAAGGGCCGTGAAGTTGGGATTACTACGGTTTCACCACATGTCTTCCTCGCATCAACAATTCAAACACTTGGGGGGCTGTTTCCTTCAGTTTCCTCATGTCTTCAAGGTACAGTGAACTCCAGCGCAGATAGTTCAAGCTATCAAAAACAGCATAAATTGGTTGCAGTTTTTTAATCGTATCAAGGTGCAGTTCCCAAAGTCCCTGACGATCAACCCTATTTAGATTTTGCAGAAGTCTAACCGGTACCAGATAATTTTCCTTCTTGTTCAACAAATTAGTCAAACTCGTCGAATAGTTTGTCTACATCAACATGCAAGAGGAATTCATTTTCTTATTCTATTCCTGTTTTCCCTTTTATATAAATCTCTGAATTATAGCCTTGCATCTTCAGCAACTGCTGCCCTACTGTTGAAATCACTATATGAATAATTTTCTTAAAATGCTTGGAGCTACAATCGGAATACAGCTTCGCCCAAAATAAACAATCCTTTGACATCTCTTACATCATTTTCTCCGTTAAGTACAGACTCGGTTACATTCACTCCGAAAACAGAAACATTACTTCCCCTTAAATACTTCTCCAAACAACCAAACAAATATTTTTCAATATGAAATGTTCTTAGCATAAGCACTATGTTTTGGTATCCATTGGTATTATGTAACAACACTTCGCAAGCTATCGCATATACAACTTCATCACATGTCACTCGTAAGAACTGTTGATGTAGTTGAACGAGTACGTCATTGAAATTGCAAAGTGCTGTATAGAAAGAATTTTGCTTTTTTACAGGACAAGGAACAACATGAAGGAACCCAGTTGGCTTCACATGAAAATCATCTGGAAAAAAATTCCATTGAATGCATTCCATAATGGCACCGTCTGCTGCGAACAATTGCTAGATGTAAGATCACTTACCTTTCGCGCGATTCTTCCAAACTGCCACAGATTGTCACATTTTTCATACATCTTCTTATGATTTTATGGTATTGAGTACAACAGTCGAAACATGACACTCCTGTGAAATATGTAGTCTTTTTCAGGCGTAATATACGATTGCAAATGTTGGCGTGGCAAACTGTTTTGTAGAGGTTTTGTACCTTTCGTCACACCAATCTCAGAAACAGAAGATTTTTTTAGAGTAATATCAGGCTCGTCAAAAAAAAAAAACGCTCACAGTGTCATAGGTACTTCCTATACCAAACAAAGACGATATTATCAAACGCAGCTATTGTGAACCTTTCAGGCCTGAAATGAGTTGGTAGTGGAACTTCATGTGGACAATATTTATCGCATACTGGGTGAGATTATGGTAATGGTGCATGACTTCGTGGTAATCCACACATTAGTGTTTAAAATTAGTTATAAATGTTTTTCTTCTACATTTCTCATGTATTACCTTAACTGTCATAACATGTAAGTGAGTTTTTCTGCATCCACGATTCATATTATAGTACATTATATGAACAAGTGCTTTAATATTGCGATTCCATGTTTGGGAAGAAGATAAACTTTCAAGTTCTTCATGTTCTTCTTAGTTGATATCTAAGTATTCAATCTTACTTGGATCAAGATTTAATTATGTGCAAAAATAATCATTGATACCTTTGGTTTTCTGAATTCATTCCAAGAAGATTCCAGATCTTGCACATCACAAAACTTCTCATTAAGTCCAAAGTAAAGCACATCAGTAGCTTCTTCAGTTGAAAGACTAGCAGAAAAATTACATCTAAGGCTTGTTTGCTGCAGCAGACTTGATACTGTTCTCATAATAATTGCAAAACATATGACTTAATTCTTTGTTACAAAACTTAACGTTTTTACTTTCCATGTAATATTTTCCACACACATAACTGAGTGTATAGCCATAACCCCTACACGGTTCACTTTTTATTTCTTGAGCCACTGTTGAAAAGGTACTAATTTTTTCACACATAAATTTTTTACACTTAACTGATGATTCATGTGCCAGTCCATGCTTTAGTAAATATGCTGAGAAGCAGGCAGCATGATATAGTATATCAGCACCGAAAACACTCGAAACATCTTGCAGGTCACATGTGCGGGTAAAAGTTTAATCCTGGAAAAAAAGTGTCGCTTTCAGAAATGAATTTGCTCTTGGATAATCACTTATTCTACATTTTTCATGTACAGCATTTTGGGGAATTTTTAGTTACAAATAACACACAAACATTTCCTTGAAGGACCCGTAGTGACGGGGTTCGCATGACCTACTCGTTTAAAACCAGATTTTATTACTCCATCTTCAGGTTGTTTGGAGTCCTCTGACTTTAGCTTTTTAGATACGGTTTCTTCATTTTTACAATGTTCCAGTGACCGTTTGTGAAAATACCTCTAGTAACATTAATTGTTTACAAGATAAAAAAACCTCAACTCTTTACACTGTGATTTTAAACGTTCAGAAACTAAGTCTTTTGGCACTATATCAGCTAGCCTTATTTTTCCTGTACCGTTGTCTGTGCTCACAACACTATTGTCTCTCTTATTTCATATTATGCACACATTATCTTCAGCTTCGTAGTCAGTAGCATCACCTTTTATAACAGGAGTTAATTTCGCTGGAACCATCTTATCCATTCGTCACTTCAGTGTCTTCATATGTATAATTTGTTTAGGTGTAATACCAAATTTAGCCACATTACGCCGGAATATATGGTAAAAAACGTAACATTTAAAGTGGAATGGCTGCCATCTTCCATGAAATCATTTATAGAAAATATACCACTTCTGGAACCAACACCCGAATTTAAAATCATCCTAATGACCCTCTCTCAGCAATTCAGAAAAAAATCCTGTATACTCAAACTTTGCTACAGAAGTGAGTGTACCCAGATCCCGGATTATGGTAGTAGGCAGGGCAGCTATGAGCCGCCCAGATCCCCCCAATTGATCAGCGGCTGTGAGAATGACGGGAGTGTGGTTGTCGTATGTTGCAGGCGAGCACCCAGCAGCGATGCAGCACGGCGAGTTGGGGCGGTCCAGCCGCCACTCGGCGTCGCTCTGGCTGCACGCCGCCACCGTTCTTCTGGCCGTGCTGCGCGGCTGGCCTCGTGTCCTCGACGCGGCCAGCTGCAGGTGATGCGCGTCGCGCCGTACCTAAAGTCCGCCGCGCCGTCGTCGAGCACGTCGGCGCTGCTGCCGCCGCCACCACGAGCGTGCAGCCTCTCGTGACAACTCGGCTAGTGCGCACCTGACTCGTGTACTTTCAAAATGCGCTGCTGCGTGCGGCCGCGGCACAAGAACGGGTTCTCGGAAACTCGCCCATGACTCACGTCGTTGTTACTTCCCGTAACAAAACATTCCAAAAAAAACCTCCTTCCCCTACCCCCCTCAGTGCTCGAAAGGACAGTCGAGAGTTTTTAAAGTAAGATGTAAATGCTGGGTCCTCTCGTACCACCACTGCTCGGCTGTAGTGTTTACTGGAAGGTAGAATTTTAATGTTTAAAAAAATTCTGCAAACTAAACGCCAGCATTGGTTTTAGGTAAATATCAATCTATAGTTAGTTGATGGATACACTGTGTTGAAGACTGGGTGTCATTTAATTTCCTTCGCAAGTAGTGCATGTGAAGAATTATGCGTGTGAAAAAAAATGCTATAAAATAACATCAACAGTCACCTTACAAGTAAAGAGCAGCTGATATCACGACGCTAAGGATAAAATTATTTTTTTCATTACCTAGAGATGTTTGGCACATAGACGTAATCATTGTGATCTCACGGGAAGTGATAAAAATCTCTAGACACTGTGACAAATTCTTAGAAGTTATTTACTCACGCAGGCTCTAACACAATGCACACTTAGGCGCATCATACAGGCCACATGACTTGACGCGAATAATACTCAGTGATTTCAGTACGTACTTTGCAAAGTACAGAATCCATTTTCATTCCTGGTAGTGTTGTACATACTCGATTTATTTTTGGGAACAAGTGATTAAATTTTGTTACTTCCACAAATGTTTAAAAAGAAACAAATATAGCTGAATATAAGGTTGCAAATTTGAAGTTTCAATTTTGGCTTCTGGTAGTAAAGAAATTAAAATAATTCTGTTTAATTTGTGTTCGTGTGACCTCCAACAAATTTTTTTATCATCTTTCATTAAACGACTGAAGTAACGTTTTGAAGTAGTAAAAGTGTGTATTTGGCAGGCTTGGTGGAAAAATGAGATAAAGAACTCATAGATAATAAATATATTAAGTTACTGAAACAAAACGATTGAAAAATACGTATTCCCTGTTGTAATTTGAGAAACCACTCATAATCTGCAACCTGTTCCTGGGAACTGTTATATTGCAATGAAAATATATACATTTTTTAAGTCAGTGAAATAATGTTTTTAAGTAAGGTTAACTACATTTTGACTTAAAATTACAATCAAACCATTATTATATAACTGTGTAAGGCAACATTATTTTCGGCATCTGCAAAATTTATTACACAAAATTCTCTGTAATTATTTGTTTGTGATAAATAATTGAATCCAACAATTTAGCTTTTATTACAGAATATTAAAGTGCTAATAGATTTATAGGAAGATAAAATTCGTTAAAAATCTATTTTTTTTGGATTGCTACACATAATTGGACACACGAAAAATAGAACTCTGCAACTAATACATCGAATATTTGTTACAAATTGCCGCAGTATCATCTAATATCCATATTTAAAATATCACAATATTTTTTTCAATTATTTATGGATTGTTATTGCTATATATGTACATAAAGCGGTATTATTTTACAAACCATAATAATTAGAATCAAAGTAACAAGTTTTTCCAGTTCTTTGATATTACTGATTAGTTAGCTGAAATTCACACATAATTTACTATGCTTTAATACATAAATGTAATACAGTTATTTTGATATGTGTGTTATGCGACATGGCATTAAATATCGTTTATGACCAGTCAAAACATCTGCAACAGGTTGTAGTTACATATGTGTGGCCAATAATCTGAAGAAAAGTTGGAATACAGATAGTGTATTAAGAGTTGGTTTTAATAATATGTTTATCTACTGTTGTTATATACAAACGAAAGTTATAATTTTCAAAGAAATAATACATTTTAAATAAAGTGACGAAGTTACTGAGAGTTAAACGCTGGAAAAAACAAGGAGTCAAAATAAAAAAATTACTTATTTTTTTTTAAAAGTATTTTCTAAAAGGTGTTTTGTGTTTGTTTTGGATTTAGGTGACCGCATGAAGTGTGGGAGAGATTTATTCAGTGAGCGAACGCTGTAGTTATGAACATTATGAGCGAAACTAAACTAATTTTACGTGTTACAGTGTATGTGTATTCCAGCTTATATCACACCCAGATTGATATAAAAGGTTATGTACAGATTAAAAAAATAAATCCAAACATGTATTTTGTATTTTTTCCTTCCTTTACCCAATGTCGATATAATCTGGCACCATTCTAATTGGATAATTAGTAATTTTTGTATTTTTTTCAGGAAATTTGAGGCGTACGGTAGCAGAACTATATGAGAACAACATCTTTAATGATTCTGATCTCAAATTTAATGTTTGCAAACTGGGCAAACAAAATTCATATATGGTTTTTTAATGTTTGTCGATCCCTTTTGCTTAGTTGCTATGGACAGCGGTGAGAATAGCATCTGTAGGAAAAACTTGATGCTACTCGCCACCTGTGGGATACAGGTTGGTTAGTAGGATAGGAGTTATCTTTACCAGGCACAGACTAAGGGTGCCTTGGATGTCGTGTAGGGGGTGAAAAATAACTTGGTCTCTCAATGATTATTTTACGGAGTTTATATTTTGGCTTAAAAGAATACTAACATAGGTATGTAACTTCCGAGACGGTTTCCTGCAAGTTGTGAGCCTGAAGGGCGGCTTTAAGTACTAGTGCGAACTGCTTCCGATGTCTTGGGGGAATGCTAGGCATCGGGAAATGTCCATTGAGCGACGATGCTGGTACTTAGCTGTATTTGCAGTTCTGGTTGTTCCGGCGGTAGGTTGAGGTCCAGTTAGTTGGGCAGCCCTTCACAGGGTCTCGACTGGGCAACAGCTCTTCATGCCTGCGGTTCCGGGGTTCTTTCCTCTGCGAACTCACGATCCGACTGACTCTAACGACCTCCCGATCAGACTGATCCCCTCCTTTTCACGCAAGTTGGCTTTTAACCTCTCTCGGTGACCCCCCCCCCCCA
>NQII01000824.1:0-44397 GCA_002778355.1 Clitarchus hookeri | reverse complement strand
AAGATCCTCTCTTGTGTCTCACTCGTTGTCGGTGAAAAGAGGGGGGTTCTAGCTTACCTCCGCATTACTTTGGCATGTGCCCATGTTCTCACGTGGTTTTGCTTCGGGAGGGAGTGGGGGCCCACGGAAATTGTGCCAAAAACTGTCAGACCTATACTTGTTCTCGCGTATCTCACCTCGTCACGTATCCGTGTTCTCATGTAATATACTTGATGCATTGACGATATTCTAGTCACTGCCTGTCTTGGCATGTGTCTTAATTCCCTCGTGGGCGAATTGCTAGCTTACCTCGGCATTTCCTCGGTACGTGTTAACTGCCTGTCCACCACCTGGGCCGGCCTGGCTTCGCGGTACTTGTCCTGCAGCACGTGTTTACGGGGGGTGGGTGCTAAATGGTGTGTAGGATGGTGGGTGTGTGTGACAGCAGCGCTTCTAATAGTAACAATGCGACACACGTCAATTCCCCCGGCCGGTGCGATGCTGACACCCCCATGCCAAGGCATCTGTTGTGGTTTCGCCGCTGTTTTACCTCTCTTCTTCGGATTTTCTCTGCACACGGCTGTGCGTGCTCTCATCTCTCGTTCGCTTGGCATGGCATTGCCCAGTCAGCCAGCTGTGACCTACTTTTCTCTTACTCTCTTCCTTCCTTCTAGCCCTAGCCCATTCGGCCATGCTGGCCTGGCGGCTAAAAGGATCTATAACCCGGGCTTTGCAGTAACAAACATTCTCTGCTAAAGGCATGGTTATTTACAAGGTACATTTCACTCTAATAACATTGCAGGCCATATAAACCTTTGGAAAGTCTACTTGGCGGTTAAACACTTATTTCACTTAGTCCATGGCTTTTGGGGGTTGGCACAAAAGCTGACGGGTTGTCATAGGGCCTACTTCTGCCATGGACATCACATAACTACAATATACTACATTTTTGAACTTGCTAAGACAAATAATAAACAGTGTAACACATGCCTCGTATTTCCTTACATTAATTACAAACATTACATAGCTACACAGTTACACTACATGCCCTAAGTGATCCATCCAGATCACCGTAATTTTTACTTATTTTGTCTTCTCTGCTTCTGCCTCCGTGGTAAATCGGGGACTTTCTTGATCAGTATATAACAAGTTGAGTAGCAGATAGCCAGTAATTGGCAAGCTGTCTGGCAGCAATTATGTGTAGTGACATGGGTTTAGTGTTATGGGGCTCGCAGGGTGTACAAGTAGAAAAAAACACCCTTATCACCTAGTCTGGGGACTCTGTTTCGAAGTTCAAACACAAAAAATAAACACATTATAACTCGGGCTGAGGGCTTATATTACTAACTTAACATGGTACACACTGGTGCAAATTAACACTACACTTCGGCTGATGGCCTTGAGGCACTGGGATGTTCAGCCCTAGTCACACTAATGTTCAGTGTCAGGTTGGGCAAGGCCCTGGTTCTCTCAGCTGGTGACATGAGGTCAACAGACTTAGCAAGTGGGCCAAGGCTGGATTCTTTTGGCCTCCTTCCACACTGTGACCTGGACAGTGTGCAGGGGCGGGGTGGGACTGCACCGCCATCCCCTCATTCTGGTGCCATCTATGGACTGCTGTGGGGCTCTGTCTCTGGGTCGTTTGCGGTCCCCCGGTACATCCACGCCTCCTCAATGTTTTCTCGGGTTCGGTTCCCCGTCGGTGCTAAATCTTAAGGGGCGTCTTGGTGTTGCCCCATACGGGTTGCTTGTTTCATTCGACGCCCTCTCTTCCCTACTACCTCGCTCACGGTTTCTATTTCTTCTTCGCCTTCTCCTACTTTCTCTCCCTCGTTCGATTGTTGCCTCCATTCGCTTCCTTCTTCTCTCCTGCTCACCAGTTCCTTTTCGCTCGCTACTTCTCCTTTGCTCGCTTCTTCCCGTTCGCTCGCCTGTTTTCCTTCGCTCGCTTCCTCTCGCTCGCGCGTCTGTTTCCCTTCGATCGCTTCCAATCGCTCGCGCATCTGTTCTCCTTCGCTCGCTTCTTCCCGCTTGCGCGCACTGAGATAGTGCGAGGCGCTGTAGGCTGTGTTGTTTTATCGCTTTTGCCCTCTATCTCCATGCCATTGTCCACCATCTCGTGGTCTCCTGCAGGTTTCTTCTGTGCCGTCCCTCGGTGACAGTGCTGGGATCCCATGGGTATTACTGGAATACACCGGGATCTCATTACCCATAGCTGACGAACATAGGTGCTTACATAGTTTTCTTGTTGCCACTTTCTTAGTCCCCACTGCGGGGGCAGACTCCCTACCACTCCTTCATCGGGTGGTGTGAGGGGATGTAATTCATTTGGCTATCCCCTCTCTGTTTCTGCTTCCGCGATACACACCCCATCGGCCAAAAATGTCATGGACCCACATGGCCGCCGATATAATGGGTCCCTACCCACACACATACCGAGGAAAGAGATACCTCCTAGTCATGACACACCAGTTTTCGAGGTGGACAGAAGCGTTCCCGTTACCCAATCAGGAGGCAACCACGATTATCCGACAAATGGAGCGAGAGGTCTTCCCGCCACGCGTAAAAGTTTTATTCATTAAGGTAATTGTTCTCTGAGTTATTTCTTCTATATAGCTCACAAACTACATGCCTATCTTTCGATAAATGCGCAATGTTTCTCCATGCTAACAATCACGGTGTGTT
Organism: Clitarchus hookeri; assembly: GCA_002778355.1. Lineage (NCBI taxonomy): Eukaryota > Metazoa > Arthropoda > Insecta > Phasmatodea > Phasmatidae > Clitarchus > Clitarchus hookeri. The sequence continues at coordinate 41,733 of NQII01000824.1, read as the reverse complement.
GATCATGCTTGTGAGAGTGGTATGTGCTTTGTACTTGGGCCCACATTTCCACATTTTAAGTATCCCTTTTGCACTCTTTGCATCCACGAAGTTCAGTTGGGTCTGTATTGTCACAATCTCCCAGAGCTCATAACATTGCCAGATTTTGAGCTCAGATAATACCAAGATGTAACTGCATTACTTTCCCATGGTTTACAGTGTTCCTGAATAAACCTCAATAATGCATCTTTCTGCTCGGATATTGATCTCTGAGAGCCACGAAAAAATTTGCGTTAAATCTGCCGGTAGAAATGCACATTAAACTTACGAAACCACTAGAGCTGCTACTAAAATGCAGTGTACCCTGCAGCAGCTCATCAACTTACATCATTTAATGCTATTTTCATCGCGTTTACGGTTACATAACGACAGTCTATGCGTTTCCGGAGATAGCAGGTATTAATCTCATTTACCCACCACTGGCAGAAATAGCAGAGAGAAAAGTTTATAATGTCACATATTTGCACGTTGTCACTACTCTGCTCACACATTAGTCCATGTTTTAATCGCCGTTTGAGGGAAACATATTTGTGGTCATTCGGGACGCATTTTGGAATGCATAAATAGTTTTTTTTTTGTGATAAATAAGCACTTACTACTGCGCGCTACTGATGCTGGTTTTTGAGAGAAGTGGGAATTTTTGGTCTTTAGAGGAGCAGGGGGTAATGGCGATACAGTAATAATTTTAGTCTGTACTTTTGATTACAATAATCCTTAAATGTGTGAGAAACACACATAGTTAATATATAATAATCATATTATAATAATATAACACTTATCGGGATTTCCCGCGTTGTGGGGCAATACTGATCAGTTAAAGTATCGTAAGAATAACATGTAGCAATGCCGACTACTTTTAAGTCACGCAATAAACAATCAACGAAGAACTAGAATGTAATTTATGAGTTAGTAGTAACATAATTTTTATGCTGCGGCTCCAAATTCTGAGAAATAAAGTTAATTGAATACCTTATAATAAAACAAATTAAATACCAGCTATGTCTCTCACATACGGAATTTCCCTTGTCCAGTTCACATTCAACGCAAACAACTGTAACACAAGTAACTTATGGAGTGTCTCACCTTGTACAAAGTGAGTGCTCATAGCTCACAAGACGTGCACTTATACCAAACTTCGTCATCTTTATTGAACTCACCACACCCCCAAACACTTTTGTTCACCATCGTGAGTATTATCGCACTCATTGTTATCACAAATATTTCCAATAATATCATTTTCCTCTTGTCATGATGGTCATGTTTCCAAAATATATATACGTGCAGTATTCTTCTTGAGAGTGACATGTTAAGGATTCTCACAATGTTTTCCCTTAGCATTAAATTTGCTTCCTTTGTTCTTTTCCGTTCTGTTTTTCTCAGTCTCTGTGATACTATCATATCTTTCACAGGAGTTTAGAGTTAAAATTGCAGAATGTTGTCTCCTTCCATTCCTGCTACGAGCGTTCGAAGAAGAGCGACTTATACCAGGCACTTGTGAAACTGTCTCGAATTAAACCTCAGAGACAGTGGATGACCCTGGTTCTGGTTAAACTATTTGTAAGACAGTTTGACTAGAAATAACTTTTCGTACTTGATAAATATGTTCAGAAACTGTAACTCGTCCATTTTTATGGTATTGGGACTCATATATGGAATAACTCTCTATGATGTCCTGGTGAATGAAATCTTCGTCTTTAAATATTATCGCATCTAATGGAAAAAAAATTGTTCACTTTGCAACTGAAGCCACGCTTGAATACGCTTTGCAGAATAAGACAGCATAATAGTCATGAAGAATGATTTTTAAATGACTGACTTACATCAACACATCACTCTCTCTCTCTGTTGTAGGCCTTCTTTAGTGGCCCAAAGAATGTCACATCTAGTGGTTGCAGACGATGGGGTGGGCTGGAAATCATTAATATGCCATTCGTCTTGCAGAAATCATAGACTTCTACACTGATGTGACTGTAATGGTTGTCCAATATTTGAAGTGCAGGTTTCTCTGGGTTGGGTTTCATATATTCATAGAAGAAATGTATCCAATCCATTCATGGCTACTCATTTGACCATCCATATTTGGAACAAGCATATATTTCTCCAGGCGGTCCGTCTTTCCGAAGACCAGGGCCCATCCTTTGGCGCGGAAATATTATAATAGATTAAATGAACCGACAAGAACTATTCATGAAAAATATAACAGACATATGTTAACCACGTTCCCGACTTGTCACAGAGACAACTCTCGTTTGACATTTTGAAGCAAGAATGTTCTCTGTTTCTTGCACATTTCCCGTACCAGTCTCGTTAACGTTATAAATTTCCGTTGGCAATATTTCATATTTCGCAGTTACATCCAACATTTTAGTGAACAAAAGGGACACATCTGTTCTATTAAGCCCTCTAAATCGGGAGACGCTTGTTACTTCAGGGTAACTGATAGAAATTGATGAATTTCTCTTCAAAACTCCTTCTAACAAGTCCCTTACAGCCACGTGAGAAGCTTTATTAAAGTTCTGGTTTAAATGGTTTCATTCTACATATTCAATCTAGCACACAGGAGGTCAACATGGCTCAAGCAGTAAAACATATTGGCTAACATATTCAGATGGTTCGCAATGTTGGGTTCATGGCCAGCTGTAAAATCTGTTCTTCTGCCAAGTTTTGGTCCCTTAAATTGACAATGTTTAACACGGTCATGCAGGCTTGCAAAAGGTATTCGAAAATGAATGGAGGCACTTCTGATAGACTGTCCATTTCTGATATATAGCTTGAGAAAACGTTTCCTTTATACGCCTCCCTCTTTTTGATACTCGTTTGTAATTTATAACTATCTGCAAGAATATAAATTAATATACGGATCTGGGAACAAAATGAGGTTTAATAACGAAAATACTTCAGCAATAAAGGATTATAAATCCAATCCTTGGAATATTAATATCGTACTAAATTCTGAAAAATAATCACTGAATAATCCAGCACAGTTTTAATTTCTATATGCCTATACATAGTTAAGGGTTTCTAGACATTTTAATGATCCGACGACTCTGGGTTGGGACTTAACTAATAAAAATGTAAAATTTTAACCGCACACTACATTGCTTAAGCAGAGATTTTACTGCAGTGTTTTCCCTTAAAATTAACAAATTAAGTTCGCTATTACTCCACGCTCTTAAATCAAAGCGCACAGTTTATCTGTGGGCAGGTCGAACGTGCATCGCATAATCTTGATTTTCAACATGGCCTCATGCATAACTGCGACTTATGGAAAGACTTCCAATCGAAAATGTTTAAATATAAATGTATATATAAAGTAGCTATCAACTGTTTAAAACATAATTCGTATGGAAGGAGGGAAGACGGGAAATATCCTAACTTCTGGACTACTTTTCCCGGTTACTTTTCCTAGATTTATTCTCAATTGGGAACAAAATATTTTCTCGGCGTTAAATAATATGGCAGGATACAGAGATTTATAACTGCACAAGTAATTTAAAACGCCATATCAGAAGCAACGGTAATCTAAAAGAATGTTATAAACGGATTTGTATTAACCAACTGTAAAATAAAATGTGTTCAAAATGAAAAAGAAACAACATATTATTATTTTTTCTTTTCAGCTTCAGAAATTGGAGCACTGTTGAAAAAAATACAACATGCAGGGTATTTTACTACCCACATGAACAATTTGGAAATATTTNAGAAATTGGAGCACTGTTGAAAAAAATACAACATGCAGGGTATTTTACTACCCACATGAACAATTTGGAAATATTTAACACCACACACTGGAAATAAAACACACACTGGAAGTAAAACACACACCTCCGTGTACGAACAGGAAAGTTTNATTTAACACCACACACTGGAAATAAAACACACACTGGAAGTAAAACACACACCTCCGTGTACGAACAGGAAAGTTTTAATTTCACACAACTTAATATGCGCAGGCCAAAATTAGCACTCTAAAAACTTAATATTTATATCCTGGACAATAGAAAACGAAAGTCAAAATAAAACATGCATATATTTCCACTGCTTAATTCGTACTGAACACAGAGGACCGGAAATTATTTTAGCTATTTTTCTGTCGGTTAAATGCCGTTGACGTTTTCAATTTTATAAATTAGTAATTATAATTTTTTGCTATTGCCTTGATACACGCGTTCTTTGGCTGCGTAATTTTCTTGATGTGAAACGTGAAGTGTGTTAGGAAAGCATTGTGCCAAAGCACAAATAAATAAACACAGACTGTTTTAAAGCTTATATTTTGGTAAAATATATTTACAATACGCGATAGCACTATAAAATAGGGTTTCAAACCTCTTTAAATTCATAAAGTTAATTGATTTTCATAATCATGTCTAGAATANATAGCACTATAAAATAGGGTTTCAAACCTCTTTAAATTCATAAAGTTAATTGATTTTCATAATCATGTCTAGAATATAAAAAAAATGCACAAAAAAGGTTAAAAGTTTAATATAGATATTACAAAACATAAGAGTATTTAATAAATAGGTTATTAAAATTTATGTTAATTAAACGTGAAACACAAAGTTACCACTTCAATAATGCGCAAAGTAAAAATACGTTGACTAGAGTTTAAATAAGGAGCAATTAGAAAAAAGGNGAAGTTACCACTTCAATAATGCGCAAAGTAAAAATACGTTGACTAGAGTTTAAATAAGGAGCAATTAGAAAAAAGGAGGGCAGCCTTAAAAGCCCAGCATAGCCTCCTTTAATAAAATATACGTAATAAAAAGTCAAATAAAATTTACTTAAAAGTGAAGTATCGGTGGAGGCAGTCAAATGACCCTCCAGAGTACAATCGCTTAAAAGGAAAAAAATCAACACATATTAAGGTAATTATTCACTCCCAACGTGAGAGTCGTGGTCGCTGAGCATATTGACAAATTTAAATTAAACTTGGGCTGCAGACAAAACTAAAACTACACGCTAAAAAGACTGGAACACACAGCTAAGCTAGAGTTTAAGTTAGACCGAAACAAAATTTGGCTGGCGACTAAAACAACAATTTAGAATAAACCACCAACAGATTGTATGCCCAAGGCGACACATATTGCGCCACACAAATATTAATAACTATAAACGGACCCAACGAAGAAAATCTGCAACTATGACTCACCATTTCGTGTTGCTCCACAATTCAGCCGCTCACACAACGGTAAGTTAAAATGCAGCACATAGCACACGTCCCAAGGACAACTAAATGACAATTTAAGTCATAATGAAAATTGAAACAATTCTAGCAGGCGTAGATTCGACGAAGTTCTCACATCGGAAAGACGTAGAATGAGGGTGGCAAAAGACAAGTAACGACTTATATTAACTTCCCCCATACTAAAAAAATTGATGACGCACCGGGAGGGGTGATCAAGAGAGGGAAATAAGGAGAGGAAACAGGAGGGAAGCCGAGCCAGCCAAGGAGACGGCTGGCCACCTTGCAGAGAAGAAAATCCAAAGACTAACGACGCAGTGGCGCTTGCATCACAGCAGTAATAATATTGTATAACTATCGTCTGTTTGATAATAAAAAANAGACTAACGACGCAGTGGCGCTTGCATCACAGCAGTAATAATATTGTATAACTATCGTCTGTTTGATAATAAAAAAACAGCCTCACTCTTTACATCGGCAATGAAATGAACATAGAAGACATACAGATCCTATATTTTACTTGCGAGGCCTACTGAAAAGAGAAAACGATAACAAACTACATCAGACAATTTTCCTTCCATTTCTTAAAAATATATTTATATTTTTAATTTGATTAACGACGTACATATTTTGTTTCTTGATTGGCTGCGCTCAGAATTACAACGTACAAGCACAGAAATGTTAACATTTAATTAACTTCCTGTGCGCCAAAACATGTGTTTTTTTTCTGTGCGTGTACCGTGCGTCATTGTAGCAGAAACCCTCGATTAAAGCAGGTTTAATATTTGTGCGTCTGTGATTTTTGCATGTAATTGCGAATGTAGCGTAGGCTTTATCCAAATTACTCCAAAAGCACACGCCATGAAAAAAGTTTGTACAGCAACTAAAAAAATTGTATCTATAGTATATTTAAAGTGTCTTTAATATTGAAAACCATTTCTCATTTAACGCATTAATGAAGTGAACATTACTTAACATATACTTAAAGCCTTGTCACACAACTCCAACAGATGCCAGAGCGTGCACTAAAATTCCCAGTATTCGGTTTAGTTCGTGAGAGAGCAGACGTCAGCACATGCCGGAACCCGTCGCTACAGTCACATCCAAGAAAAGTGGTTCATCGGTATTCCCCGCTGATCGGAATTACCTCCAGTTCCCCAAACAAATACCTCTTATTTACTTGCCTTTAAAACACATGTAACTTACATTAATCAAGTAGATTATAAAATTTCTTCTAAGAAAACTAATTATATTGTTTAGTATTCAGTATAAATAATTTTTACAATTTGTAACCAATTAGATGCCTGATAATTTAACACTATTTTAATGCTACATTTTCAATTTGTATTCTTATATTTAAAAAAAATTAATATAACATACATTACGTACATCATAGTGAAACAAAAAACTATCTGAGGGCACTGTTATTAAATGAAAATTATAAGTTATCTTTGGGACTCCTACATATTCCCCAGATTTATGGACACTCCTCATCCATAAGTGGTTTTTAAAATGTTGATATCCAATTAGACTAAGGGCCTGTGTCATGACCTCTGGTTATAGATCAGATTAAAATTTAACTGCTAGATGGAACAAAAGAGTGTATTATGTCCTATAGTTTTTTCTAACTATCTACTACTTCATGTGGTAGACAAGCATTTACTCATTTAGATAAGCTTCAAAAATTGCGTTTCAGACATCACGTGGTATGTTTTGGTTATAACCATGTTGGTTTTGGAGTTTATATAAAATATGATTATTTTCCTGCTGTTTGGGAGTGTTAAGTGCGATAATCCTGCAAAATTAAAGTGAGCCTGGCAAATGTCGATAACAAAGCAAAAGTTGAGTATTGCAAAATTAATTTTTAATGGCAAAGAATGAAAACATATTAGGCTTCGGCTTAATCATTTTGAATAATCGGATGCCATGGAATTGATAAAAGCTATTTTCCCCGCCCTTCCTTACCAACACATTTTAATTTAATTAAGAAACTCTAGCAATAACCTCAATGATATGTTGGAAGAAAATAGTCACATGCAAGTGTGATAACCTGTCATGAAGTTGGCCAAGCTGTGCCAGGGGTCATATAATCAGTGACTCTAATNATATAAACCTTGTGTCCATTTGTTCAGACGCGTGAAACTTCTGAAAAAAATCAACCGATTTTCATTGTTTTTTTATAAACCTTCCTTTCGTTCCCACGAGTCTTTGTAACCTTTATTTTTTATCTTTATTACCTGCAAAGTTACTAAAATATGTAAAAAAGCTCATTTTTACCATACTTTCGCGTTAGGAAGTGCATTAGTAAACAATGCAACGTCAACAATGCAATGTTAACAATGTAAAGTCGTAACCAAGCAACAGAGCATTCTATCTATATAAAAACGATATATTTCGTTACTTATCAATATATTGATACTTATACGTAAGTCAATGCTCGATATATCGATATATCGATACTTATAAGTACGCCAATGCTCTATATATCTATACTAATATGTATGTCGATACTTATCGACAAGCGAACATGTCACATACAAATCTGTGGATGTAACATTACACGAAAATGAAGCGGTAAATTATCTGCCAGAATTTATTAATTCGCTTGATGTTCCAGGATTGCCTCCACATATATTAAAATAGCAAATAGGAGTGACAGTCGTTTTACTTCGTAAAATCAATCCACTAAAACTTTGCAACGACACACGCCTTGCAATAAAAAAAAAATATGGGAAATACTATAGAAGCTATCATCTTGAAAGGTGCTTTCAAAGGAGAAGGTGTGCTTCTTCCCAGAATTCCATTTATTCCATCAGAAATTCCCTTTCACTTTAAAACGACACAGTTTCCAGTCAGAATGGCATTTGCAATGACAGTAAATAAAGCTCAAGGGCAGTCATTGCAAATGTGCGGAATAGATTTAGAAACGGAATGTTTTTCGCACGGCCAATTGTATGTGTCGTGTTCTGGAGTAGGAAAACTGCACAACTTATTCATAAGCGCGGAAGATGGTAAAACTAAAAACATTGTGTGCAAACAAGTACTTCAATATTAAGTATTTTGAAAATACATATACTTAATATACTTCTTTCAATCTAATTATGAGGCACTTATTTTCAAATGGCTACCAAACAAATATTTTAGGTTCATTTTGTATATCTACCGTACCTTTTGGCCAATTTCAAATAAATTTTGTACGCTGACAGCATATGTTAAAAGCATTATATAACCAAAGAAAACACCTTTTGTCCACCATTATGTAAAATACCATTACATGATTTAATAAAGATTTTGTGTAATATCTTGGGAAGCAATTACTGATTCCTTCCGAATATGGCAAACAAGGAGTACTGCGGTACGTAATTTTAACTGAGATGTTTTAGGTATTTCAAACAAATGGTTTCAGAATGGTGGGTATACAGTTATTAAGTTTCATATCTTAAATCGTCCAAATAATGTTATTAATTCCATGGAAAATTTTTAAGCTCGATCCATAAGTTATAACCACGAAATGGGTCCACACAAACATTCTTGGCCACAATTTGTAAAATAGTATTACATGACAAATTATAATTATGTGATACCTCCGAAAAACAACCGATTTCTACTTAGTTTGGAAATCAAGTATTTTTATGGCAGGCCAAGTCAACATATAAACTTTGAAGAAGAACATGCACTTATATTTTTTAAATGGCGGCCATATAAACATTTAAGCTGAGAATTTTTTATGTTCGAAATTACTAAACAAATAATAACTTTAATTTGTATGCTGACAGTATACATTATGTCCATCAAAATTGTCTATGCGAATGCTTATTTCTCTGCCATCCTGTATAATAGCTCTGCTTAAATTAATACAGTTTATTTGCCCTATCTAGGGAAGCAATCAGCCTATTAGTTTCAAATTTGGCGAAGAAGTTGTACTGTGGAAGACCACATTAATTTATATGTTTTAAGTGTTTACGTCTCTCATTATCTGAATGACACTTATACAAAAATTGAAGCTTAGTATGTTATATCTACGAAACTATGTAACAGATTTAAATTTAAATTTGTATATTGCATCTATTACAAAAATTGGACGTGCTAGTACATAATTTTTCGTCCTCCATTTATGAAGATTGTTACAAGAACAATGGAGGATTTCTATCATATCTCGAGAATCAATCAACTTATTCATACAAAAATTTCACGCAAGGTTCAAGGTTTGCTACAGTAGCGCAAGTATAATAAAATGTGTAATGTGCATGGCATGTTTTAATGGGGTTTCTGTAAATCATTTAGATTAATTTATAATATATATCTAATATTTTAAAAAAATTCGATAAAATTTTGTATGCGAACAGTATTAAACAAAAGCGTCATTTATGCATACAGAGATCTTCTTTTGCCATATTTCTTGCAATATAATATTACGTGAGTTAAATTAACAGTTTGCTATGTTTCCAAAAATTCCCACAAAATTTTGCTCACCTACAGAAGCCCATGTATAGTTGCATGATTTTATTTGTGTCAGTCACTGATTTTTAAAATGGTGGCTATATTAATATTAAGATATATTTGGCATATCTATTTAACAATTTAACCATTTTCTACTAGCCTTTTTATGCTGACATTATCTATTATACGAATAGTATGAATAACATTTTTTAGGTAGTTTTGTAAGATAGCACGGGTTAAGAAAATAAGGTTTCTATGCTTTATTTCGGGTACCAATATACCAATTTTCTACCATTTTTTTAAACACGTAGCGTTATGGTAGGCCATGAGAACTTATGTGTTTTTAGAGGCTCAGATACCAATTTTCTTAATGATGGCCATGTAAATATTATAGGTTAGTGAACCCTATCATTCAAAACATAAGACTGTTTACATCCGAAGTTGATGCCCCGAATATTACTTCCGTGATGCGGTTGATTGCACGCTGGCTTCATTTTAGAAGTTTTTCTGAATTCGAATTCACTTGTGCATTTTAATTGTCTTGGTACTGTTTCGCATGGTTCTGGTTTCATCTGTAATGATATTGCTGTCAATTAGTCGCAAACGCCTACCTACCACATATAATTTTAAGAAATTCACTGAAATTTATCTGCAGAAATGTAGAGGAAATANATGCCCCGAATATTACTTCCGTGATGCGGTTGATTGCACGCTGGCTTCATTTTAGAAGTTTTTCTGAATTCGAATTCCGGGTAAGTCACTTGTGCATTTTAATTGTCTTGGTACTGTTTCGCATGGTTCTGGTTTCATCTGTAATGATATTGCTGTCAATTAGTCGCAAACGCCTACCTACCACATATAATTTTAAGAAATTCACTGAAATTTATCTGCAGAAATGTAGAGGAAATAAGGTTCATTAGTTATCTGTAACTTGTTGCTTTTTTTTTTGGAGAAAGATGATTATTGTGCCTTACATGACTACATTGCAGCTGTTATGCAGTTACGCAAACATGATAAACCTTGACTAATACCGCTTCGGCTGTTGCAACATAGAGACGGTTACCTTACATCCGGCATGCGCGCTGTACCACACACTTCCTGTATGAACAACCAGCCATTTGCAACAACAGTTCCTTCATCAGTGAGTAACAGCTATCTAACTACATTACTCGCTGTGTGACACCACTAAGGATGACATACACTTTATTATCATCTTATACACATTTCTCGAGTACTGGCACACGATTTGACCGCTAAATTGGGGATTTATACAATTGGCGGATTTATCCAATGTTTAACGAAATTTTTCGCATGACACAACATAAATAATATCTTCTCTGGCTTTATTTAATTAGTACAGCTTTATTGCATATATAAATATTTTACTAGTTACTGCCGGCAAGAAATAAGCAATTCCTTTCTGCGAGAAAATAAAACATTTACACTAGCAACAATAGTCTAAAGCATGGCCCTATGCCCTGTTGAGGTGAAAAATAAAATACAAAATCTGTGACGAATAAAATGGCGAAAATTCCGCAAATCCCAAATGGCGGGAATATATTCACCTTGATATAACTTATTCTTTTTGCAACAAAACATGGTCAGAAATTGTACACTTATTCGATGAAAAAATTGCTTATCTTTTTCGGTGTGATGTGGTTCTGTCAGATTTAGAGGTATAAAATTATCATGTAATATTCAGACTCAGAATTTAGTTACAACACATTTTCTACCCTTGTCTAAATATACTTGTTGCATTAAATGCCAGAGGTACTCATTGTATCTCGTATTCAAAAGATTTCTTAGACCAAGTCTCTCACCGAAGGACGTCTGACAGTACGAGTAGAGTTAGCTGTGCGATTCCATTGCGTGTCTATCATAGAATGTATTTACAATGTCTGGAAGACGATGGCAAGTACCAGGCGAATAGTTTTGTGACTCTCAGTGTGGCCATAAAGTAGGACTCTGAGAGGGTGGCTGGACGTTCCTCAGAGTTGCCACTCACTTATGGTGCGACGTGTCAGTGATCCATCTGTGATTCAAAATTTGGGCGACAGGGTTCCCACAGCCGTCGAGCGCCACCCGTGGTGTGAAGAAAGAAAGCTCCACCAGTGTAACCTCACTGCACTGGGGAGCGCTTGGCTTGAACAGAAGGATCGTTCTGGCCACCTGGACAGAAGGACTGTTCAAGCAGCTCTGACTGACAGAACAGCAAACGAATGTGCAATCAAGACTATCGTGCCCCATGTGCCTGACCGAACAATTAACTATCGATTGTTGGAGGTAGTAAGGTTTACGTTCTCGTGCTCTTCTGGCACGTTTACTTCTTACACCTTTTCTCACACGTGCTCATCGTCACAAACATCTTTGGTGGTGTCGGGAGAGTGTGTTTTGGAGAGGCTAACGAAGAGCAGTTTTTTTCTGTGATGAGAGTCATTTCTGCCTTGGACAAAGTGATGACCGTGTTCGCTTTTGTTGAAGTGTGGAAATATTACAAGTGTGTCAAACATTACATAATGTTGTTAGTCATGTCCTCTGACCATATAACGACCCACTGCAGGAACCAATTTTCTAGCACGATAACGGACGTCCCCATGTCGCAAAGGCAACTGGAAGTGCTCTGCACAGTTTACAAATGGTATCCTTGCCCGATATATATCCAGGCCTCAATCTATTCGAGCATGTGTGAGACATGATGGGTCGGCGCTTGACATCTATCCCAGTCCCCGGTAAAGACTATCGCCCTGTTACGCCAAGAAGTAAAGCGAGCTTGGGATACCATACCCCAGAGAGACATTGAGCATTTGTACTACATGGTATATGCCAGCATTCATGAATTCGTTGCCCTTCGAGGTGGTTACAATTCTTTTTTAATCTCTCCTATATGGTTATATTTAATGTTTTGGATGTCCCACGAAATTGATATTGTAGTCAGTCTCACATACGATATCCTTCTTCTTGTGTAACAATTTCGGGTCAGAAACTTGTATTCTTACGGGGTGTTCTCTCGATGTATTTTTACTAGTGTTTATTCTAGTTGACAGACACAGATTTATTACAGTTTACGACTCATGTCCTGATTATAATATTTAGAAACTAGTTGTCAATTATTCTCCTTTGATTTCACTGACTTAACTGTCCCTTGTTAAAATGGTAATACTATCAGCACTACTCTGTGTAACGAATTATTATCTAGAAAACGATAATAGACCATCTCCCCGCGATATGTATCGTGCTCAGTAAGTAAAGAGTTAACATTCAGACCCAGCCCGGGAGTTCTAATGGCTGGGAATAATTGGGGGAAAGCTGGTGCTAGTAGTTAAGTTGCACGCTAGATGGCAACTTCTCTGCTGTGTCCTTCATTGATACGCAGACCTATAAACCGGCGCTGGTCACTGTAAATAAGCACAGAGAGTCTAATTTTGTCCAGGAATGCGACAAGGGTCGCATGATGCGGGTTAGGGAGGAGATTTTTGAAAGTAAGCAGCCGTCACCTGTCATGTCAGTTACCCGCGAGAGTTTCACACACATTAGACTATTTTCCATATAGGAATATAAAATTATTTCAAAAATCATGTTGCATGTCACAAGAAAAGTCGTTTGATACTTGTCACAGCGAACGAAGTAAAGATGAATGACTCTTATATGCTCGGTTTTCCTTTTACTTTCGTCAGCTCCAGACGTCGATCTTCCAAAATATGAAGAAAAACACTGCACGTAGTGGCTTCAGTCCGAAGTGTGACATAACTCCTGAGGGGTGAATCAGTGTTCATGAGGGATGAAGGTCTTAATAAAAAATAAAAGAACTAAATTTGATTTTAATATCTTCACTCAAATATTGTTTACAACATAAAATTATCCATCACTACTCTTACTCTTTTATATCTCAGTGAGTGCAATATTAAACACCTATTTCAACTCTAAATAGCGTCCTCCCCAATGTCTCTATTTAGTGATAATAAATTAACTCATACTCATCATTATCATCCTTTCAGTCTGTCTGTTGCCATTATTTGCAATGTCTTTCACTAACGCATCCAGTCCAATAGTCCAGTCTGCAAGCCGCACTCTTCACTGCTTGATACTTGTAGTTGCAGTTTTTTCTTCTGCAGGTCACTTATCTCGCCGCTCGTCATTTATCGCTGAAACTCCAGCCAGTCATCCATTGAACCACTCGCGGTCTCTATACTCGTAGCACTTTTATACTCTGTTGGTCTTGACCTGGAAAGTTTGATGCACCCCGAGTCATGCTGACAGAATCTAGGACAATAAACCACTAGAAAATTCTTCATATAAATGCAGAAACTCAATATAACCAAGGTCAGCAGTGCGCGCTGTAAAAGGATTATCGTGTTGGCTTGCTTTTTGTAACAGATACGCGGTTTCTGGTTTATCGCTCGCCTTTCATTCAAAATATTGGATTGTGACTCGCCGCAGCTATCATGTAACTGCTGTGTACTTAAATTACACTCCCTCACAAGGGACAAAGCGGCAAGAACATAACACTGCCGCCTCTGAAAGTCTGTTCGTCCCAAACAGACTCTACAGTATCGAGACCTTCGTGGAATGCCATTCGGTCGATGTGGGAAACCTTCGGCTCCGCCAGAGAGTCTTGACGACAAATCTGAAAGAACACATCATTGATCTTTAGAATTCTGTAGGGGCAACCCAACATATGTGTAGAGTCGAGTACCACTTTCGTCTGTGTGGGTTGTTTAGCTACACTAGTTGTCCTTCTTGAAGTACATTGCCCGACATTTTCTTCTCACACCGGGTATTCAACCTGTCACTATATGGTCGTCTGTGTCATACAGAAGGAATAATCCTCTCAATAAGAGTTTGAAAAAATGTAATAATTATAAAAATTTTCCTCGTGTCTACCTTTAGATTATTTCTACGAACCTGAATAGTACTGGCACATGCGGTGGATGTTGCAGGTTGTGGATGGATACTCGTCCGACATTTCCTGAAGTGCTGGTAGCTCCTGTCAACTCCCTCACTCCTTTTATAGAGCTCAAATTACAGGTGATTTGACCCACGAGGCACATCCTCCATGGAACCAATATCATCAGAGCCACTACTAAAATGTTACATCACTCGTTCCATGCTATGGGCTCCTTTCATTGCCTTATGGCACAGTGTACGCAGGGCATCTGGACAGCACTCGCAATTCATCATGTGCATTTTCCAACTGCTTTGTGAGGTGTGCAACTTGCAGCATCAGTTCGTCAATGTGGTTTCTCAGTGTCTTGGCATAAGCACGAAGCTCACTAGTTTCTTCAAGGAAGTGCTTGCATGCACTCATCGAAGCAAATTGTTCATCTGATTGTCTCCTTTCCAGCTGCTGCTTATGCTTCTGCTGCTTTTTAAGGGCAACAGGTTTTTAGGTGCCCCGACTGTCTACATGACAAAATCTCCCTTTGTTTGGGTGGGAGGTGGCGAAGTCCTGTAGCATGAACCCTGGAAGCGATGTCCCTCAGATCAAACCGCAACTCCTCCATTGTCTCCGTTATTCCGTCTTCGTCTTCGTTCAGGGTCACTGCCCGTACTGGACATCAGGGTGCGGGTTCCTGTCTTGCTGACTCCACCTCCAGTGCTTGGACCAGGGCGTCCTGCATGTTGTGGGGTGCAGCCAGACGTACCGCTTACTGTACCTCTGTGTCGGCGATGGCATCGAAGAAAACGCCGACTGCAATTATGTCGCGCTTCTCCTCGGGGCACCTCTCCAATGATATGTGGGACAGCCGCAAAATATTTTGCCATAGTTCCTGTAGTGGCCTCCAGGTCTCTTAGTACGGCTTCGCAGTTGGGTGTGGTGGGCATGTGACAGGTGCCGGTCGCCGAAACGTAGATCCAAAGCCGACTCTAGTATGGGGTACTCGAATCGATGTCGCTCTGGCAGAGATTGTAGTACACTGACTTCAGGACCTCTCAGTACAGCTGCGAGGTAGTAAGCCCACTGTTCGGCTGACCAGCCATTCAGGGTGGCCACTTTTTAAAACTGGTGTTGGTACTCCAGCCATGAAGTCTGGCCATCGTAAGAGGCGGGCTTAATTGAGACCGCCTTCCCTACTGCTGGCTGCACGACACCAATGCTGCAAAGCGGCTCACTATCCTCCGAAATTTCTGTTTTGGTTTTGGGTTACACTTTTTCTCACTTTTCTCTGCTGACGATGTTGAGATATTAGAACTCTGCTGCTGAAGAAATTCCTGACATTCTTTCTTCAGTGAACACATTTCCGGTCTCATTTCCATCTCGACGCTGTACACTCTTTCAACGATACTGTGTTTTCTTGTCCACACAGTCAATTCTCGTGTTCACTAAGTCACTAATGCCTTCTATTTTCTGGTATATATTTTCATTTACGGTGTCCATTTTTCAGTCTACTTAATCACTTACATTAGTTGCCTGGCTATTTAATTATCGATTACACTATTTATTAAGCTACTAATATGGGTATTTACATCTTCTTTTACACTGCTAATTTAGTTATTTACAGCTTCTTTCACACTATTTATTTCACTTTTTACAATTTCCCTCAATATATTTGCAACTTGCGCTCACTTTGCTATTTAGTCTGAGGGACTTGCAGTGCGTCCAGTTCTGCAGACATATTTATAGTAAACATTCACAGCGATGGATGTGCAAACAATGTTATTATTCCGTTCTACAGTTACTAAACATATTTGAATTTGTTTTAAAATCACTTATTACTAATTTGTTGTTAAATGCCTCCATCCCACTTCTGACATTTGTGTTACACCTGAGCGGCATATCTAAGTTCGTGAGGGATGAAGGTATTAACAAAAATGAGATAACTATTTGATTTTAATTTATATGATTTTAAGCAAATAATTTTCCATCTACGCTCCTATTTTTTTATTTCTCAGTGAGCGCAATATATAATGCCTATTTTCCTTCTACTTGACGTCCTTCTCAATATATATGCTTCGTTATCGTCAATGAACTCGTATATATGATTAACACACTTTCAGTCTGTCTGTTGTCATAATTTGTCATGTCTTTCACTAATGCATCCAGTAAAATAGGCCAGCCTGCTAGCCGCACACTTAACTGCTTGATACTAGTAGTTGCAGTGTTTCCTTCTGCTGGTCACTTATCTCACCGCTCGTCGTCTATCGCTGAAACTCCAGCCAGTCATTCCTTGAACAACTCACGGTCTGGAGTCTCGTCGCACATTTATACTCTGCTGGCCATGACCTGGAAAGTTCGATGCACCCCGAGTCATGCTGACAGAATCTAGGACAATAAACCACTAGAAAATTCTTCATATAAATGCTGAAACTCAATATAAACAAGGTCAGAAGCGCGCGCTGCAAAAGGATTAACGTGTTGGTTCACTTTTTGTAACACATACGCGTTTCCTGGTAAATCGCATGCCTGTCATTCAAAACATTTCATTTTGACTCGCCGCCACTATCGTGTAACTGCTCTGTCCTTCACATTCACTCGCTCGCGTGGGACAAAGCAGCGAGCGGGTGACAATATACTCCGTATAGCATGTTCATAATTTTCTAAATGCCTAATAAATATTTTGTTTTGGCTATTTTATACACTATGATTTGCTGTTACACAACCAGTGTAAGGGGACTTTTTGTTCCCGAAAATGTGACACGTTTACATATATACGACGGAAACGGTATGTACGTCAGTGAATAGCTGTATAGTAGTGAAAGTAGACATGAATTTTGCTGATCGTAAAGTTTTAAACTCTAAAACTTATGCAAAAATATTTGGTTGGTTATTTTGGCATAAAATTTCGCATTACACGTAACGAGCATAGACTGTTCTCCCAATAACATTAAAACTAATTTCTAACAAATAACAATAAAGATTTGTGTACGGACCTCGATCATTTTCTATACAAATTCAGACATCGGTGAATTCGCAAAGGAAATATTTGCAAACTGCCGATATATCGTTTTAAATATTGCTAGTATTAATCCTGATACTAAATAATTACCTGAAGGCATGGAGGAAGTGCATTAAAATTTTTTTTGCTAATGGTGTATGAATCACCACTTGTGAGCAGTCTAGTACGTCGCTTATTAGTCAACTTTATATTGTTTCAAAAGAAAGTGGAATTTGAGCTACTGTCAACAGATTTTTCAGTCGCGTAGCGCTGGAAATTACTGTATTCATTAAAACTTTCATCCGTAAGTAAATTGATATAATGGGGGAGAATGCAATAATGCACGAGATTCATTATAAGGTTGTATACACGTTATTTTTAAACGCCTTATTCTCGCACTATATTATCAAGGAACAGATTCACCCGTAACTGATAACTGATGGATTACAAGTGTGCCACCATACGCCTCGGTAGCTTCAGTTTGCGACAGCGCGAGAAGGTCACTCTAGTCCTGTATAATAATTTTTCTACCCATATATACGCATACGCACGATTTATAATGATGAAAAGAAATTGGTCACCGCAAAATAAAACTACGCAGTTTTTATCTTTCAGAAGCAAAGAAGGTTGTGGAGCTAGCAGCCAATATGTCCACGCAATATCAAACAAATAATTTTAAGATGTTGAATTTTGCTATTGTGTTTTGCTTAAGTAATGCTTCCAACAAATGAAAAAAAAAATAAAAATTTTTTGTATTGCTGACAATAAACTACGGCGTCTTGTATCGAAGTATTTATTTTGTGCCATCAAAAGCTGCCCATTATTATCTAAAACTACAGTTGGAAGAGATTAGGTTTTTCAGCAGAAATTTGCATCAACTCCAGCGTGCAAGAAGAGATTACGTGCATCTAGCTTTTCTCATGACCAACTAAGAAAAAATTGAAAATGTGAACTTTAATTTTTGATAAAAAAATTTATCAGTTCCCTGATGCACTATAAAGTTTTGCCTTGAAATATGACTGAAACAATTGGATTAAGAATTTTTAACGGAATGTGGTCACCAAATTTTTCCATCAATGAAAGTTAGTCGCATATCCCTACAGTTATTTAAAGAGTAGTCACAGAGGGGTTTTTTTTTACATTTCACTATAATAGTTAAGTTTGTAATTGAAATTTTATTTTTAAATTGTATACTTTTATTGTACTGCAATGCAATACATCGTAAGGGACAAGCCGTAAGTATCGTAATATCTCTCTCATATTATATAGAGGATTACTTAAAATGAAGCTTTTCACAGTAGTAGGATGTAATGCCTCAATTCTTATAATTTTATTCGTGAATGTGAACTATTTTTATAATTTAGACAACATGTTACATATAATAATTTTAGATGATAAAACCACCCGTCTAAGTAAAACGGGGGGAATCAACGTGCTTCACTCGTCAAAGTATTGTACAAAAAATATTTCCCCCCCACGATGCATGTAGAGAGGCTATTTCATTTGATGAGAGTACTGAAAGTTTTCTAATAAATGTGAAATCAGTAACTACCATAGAAATTATTTCCATTGAAAATAAATTCACTTTGTTGAGGAATAGTTTACTTGTTACAATGCATCTGGCCATACCGTAATAATTGCTATTCCAAAATTATATGAAAATATATGTAATGCATGGGCCAGCCAGGCGGAGGGCATAAAACGTGTTTTTTACTAACTGCAATATTTTGTTATTGTATTGGCTCACTCAGGAGCGACGCTAAAACGTGCCCACAAGACTGGCACAAAAAATGCGACGTCGACAGCGTACCTGTCAACCCGGTGCAGTAGAAGAAGGCCTTGCAGGACAAGGTATTCAGTTTTGCACAGCTGCTACGCTGACGTACTGGAGCTCATTCCAATGCGATGAGCCGCGGTGTTCCGCTAGCACTGCCTCTGAAGTGACGAAAGTCTCTCGCTCCAGCTGAAGTAGGGCGAGATTCTCTTCCACTCGAACGTTATATGCACCAGCCAGGAAAAAACAAACGTAGCAGGCCGTCATTTAATTTTCCAAGCAATGTGACATACATGTCTGTCCACCAAATAATTTTCGTTCAGACCAAAGCGAATTGTGCCTCCAAATGCACAAACCTACTTTTGCTTTTATGTTCAGTTTAAATAGTTTATATTATTATTTAGGGGATGCATACTACTCACAGATAGAACGAAGTAGGTCGGTTAGGTTATCGTTGTATTGTTAAATAGTTACAAATCGTTAAATTCAATTTTAAATTTTAAATATAATTTAACTAGGGCACGGAACACTATCTAGTTTGGATGCTATTTAGAAAGAACATTTTCACCTGAATCATGGCTCCGAAGGCGCCATGTAGGCGTCAGTAGACGTATTACGGCGGTCGGCGCACTAACTCCTGGCGTCTTCATCTCGGCGATCAAAGACAAAAACAAAGTGTCCACTGCGCGTCCAGCCTTAATATTGGGCGCGTGTTGACTAACAAACTCTAAGGCCTTCCACGCCGTTGAAGGGGCTTCCTCGTGTTGTGGTCCACGCGCTCGGCTCGTGTTTGTGAGAACGCAATCACCTGGTTGCAAGCTCATAACACTACCCCCTTTGTTGATAAGCAGATGTCCTCGTCTCGCATGGTGGATTGAGGTAATGTGAATAATTCGTTTGGCTTATAATTCGGACATCTTATTCTTGCAGTAGGAAAATTGTTAGGGAGATGTCATCTTCGCTACGGTAGGATAATTAATCGGAAGGAAAACTTACGTGTTAGGATAGTGTTTGCGGAACAACCACCGACTTGTTTCTTGCAGTTCGTAACAAGGTTGGATCGCTCGTGTGTTGTTCTGAACGTACACAGCGGCATGCGTGCCTTGAACTTCCATTTCCGCTGTGATGTGCAAGTGTGCTTGTTCCTCGCGTCCGCGGCAACGCTTATGATTGTGAGGCTTCGCGACCCCTCCAGCCTCTCTCGAGGTTCTGCTTCACCTACTTGAAACGTGACTTTACAGCATTTGTATTATGCTTAAACTAATGAAATTGAAATATAATACTATTTTTGAAACAGAGAAACAATGTTTTAAGTTTTGAAGTGTAAAATTATTCTGCAATAGCTCCCTCCGGTATTATAATATTATTGTTTGTACACAGAAAAACGATAATCCCGAAAGATATGTTACAATATAAACAGTGTCAATGCACAACCAACAACGATTCTGATTTTAATCTTACAAACAACAATATGTAGTGTGAACTATACATAATCACTTAATCTATGTGACTTCGTTACAGTAGGATGTGGAAGGATTTTGTATAGAAACGTATCATATTATGTTTATATTACCAACATTATTTTTACTTAAATGTCAAAATTGAAAATGGAACAGCAGCTGATTTTCATACTACAGTACATGTCAATACATATGGAAGGATTGAAAGGTATTCTTAAATTAATTTACTTCTATAATTATTAAGTTCACCATCTACTTAAGCAGTGATAATCTTTTTCGCAATTATAAAATATGTGTCTAACAAAAGTATTGAGGTTTTCGTGCGTTTTTTACACAATAAATATATGTTAATAATAATAGTGATAATAACCATAATAGTAATGTAAAGTTATTTTAACAATGGTCATATATGTTACAGTATTTTATAACACAGAATATTATTTTTATAATCATTAATATTAAATATATTATTTTATTTTGTATAATTTTTTTATTGCGGTACCGAGTCAACTCAAAATATAAACAATTAAATAGCGCCGTTTTTTATTATTACGTTGTAGATTATTATTTTTCTCAATTTATTACTTTGATTTTTAAATAAAGTGAATTTCTTGCTTCCAGCAACGTTTAATAAGCGAATGACTTGAAGTTAAACTGTTTAATCTGCCGATCGCCGGCGTGTTGACACCGCGTAAGAAATAAAGTGTATTATAATATGTGGCTGTCGAAAGTGCGCGCTTGCGTGTATATGGCTGTGTCCCTTGTTTGTTTTTCTGTTTGTCCCGACCGGGCGTGTGTGTTGATATGAATGAACAAGGAAACGTGAGCTTGTTACCTGGCGTGGAAAGTATGTAAACTGTGGCGGGGTTGTTAGTTGTACTGAAAGGCGCGTTGTCGCATCGCGGCGCAGAGAATGACATCGGTATGGACAGCTGTTCCATCTCCGGAGGGGAGAGGCGTCATGTCACGAGAGTTGACTTTTTGTTTAACGCGCGTGGCTGCGTTATCTCCGCCGCTCTGAAACTTACGAAAATTGTTTAGTAGATTGTTATTACAATTATTATGAGTTGCAAGAATGTTTTTATATAATGCCCCATTTCTCAATTTTTTTTAGACATGCAAAAATATTTTAAGAATTTAATTCCTCTTTTGTCGGTTTTATTTTAAAAGATTTGCCTAGTCGCAAACATTCTGTTTGGAATTTTCTGTAAAATTATTTACTTCAACATATAATAACAGTCAAAATATAAATATTTATAATTTATTTTATTCTCGAAGTTAGCAATTGAACCATGAATTTATCTAATATAATTATTTATTGCTGCACTCTCCTATATTGCGTATTGTCTGTGTGCCGTGTTCGCATATATTCAATTATCTTAAATTGTTAAATATTATTTGAAATTACCGTGGAAGTGATAGGCCTGCATTGTGCAAAGTACTATAACACTAAATCAAATTTAAACAATATTTTCTTCAATATATAATACATTTCTAATGATAAAATAAACAGTATCACTACTTCCAAACACAAGGAATAAAATACGGGAGACGGGAAATTCTGCACTCAGGAGCTTACCCCAAGGAGGTCGGAAAGGAAAGTGCCCTCGTGGTACACTCCCAGTTACTGTGTTGCATACAGGACCCAAAGCCCGAGTCATGATACTGTGTCGCATTCAGGACCCACAGTTAAAGTCTAACTGGTCCCAAAAAGCTCATACTGCCTGGAATAATCTAATGTTGTCAGTATAGTAAAGAGCAGGCCCCGAAGTTCGGGTTGGCATCTCGAAAAGATCTCAAAAGTTCCACGCTCGTGCGTAAAACGAAGTATTTTGTGTGACCTCCTTGGGTAAAAACTACATACAGATTTGACGAATGTGGGTAAACCGTGGATTCGACCTTCACAGTTGAAGTGGGTGTGTCCCTAGCACTGCTTCCCATTTCGTTAATAACCTTTGTCATTTCGTTAAAGTCTTCCATCCTTCCGTCTTCTCCATCAACCGCAGCATCAAATTAATGACTGATCCCGCGTAACTGTCTTAAACCACGAAAGTTAGCTAATCTTCCGGATCGTCGTACTGCTTGGACTAGACGGTAATCATTCAATCCCGTTTTCTTATTGGCATTCGCATGAGGGAAGTGCGTGGTGGTTTTTTCACTATAGAACACATTAATTACACTCGGCTATAAGGCAGGCATCGGGCGTGTATACATAGCGCGCATAAAGACGCGTTTATTAAACACAGAGGCACTCAGGCGCACTGCAGTGCTGACAAAGCAAAGGGGAGAAGGGGCTATATTGCCACTGCAATATTTCATAACTGGATCGCGCTGCGACGACCTTGCTTCATACTTCCGTGAGGCAACCTTTTTATATAGGCTTTTATATATGCCCAATACACGAAATTAACACTTGTTCAGTTATGTAATTAAACATTATAACATTACACGTAATATTAAACACAAAACAACCTATTAGAATGTGTTATTAATTCACTATATTTCAATTACATGTATTTAACATCGCGCGTCATAGATCCTTATGTATTAACTTGAAAGTAAATTTAATATTTTATTTAACTTGGCGATGCATACTAAAACATTACGAATTATTATCCATTCCATCTGTTACACTCCATTCTGATTTATTCTGTCTCTGTCAAGTTAACATTATTTTAAGCAGTTCAATACAGTTTCAGATGTCATAAAGACATATGAATTAGTTTTAAAACAAATATTTTAATTTTGCACACAGTCATTTGAGTTATTTTAATTAAATAGTTAAAAATCATCCCAAGTATTAAATATAATTATTTGAGAATGAATGCAAGACCTGCAAGTCTTTTTATTTATATTTTAGGTTAAGTATATACATATATTCATGTATATATTAGACCATAACTTTAATTACTTAATGTGTTCTTTGAAGATAAATTTGACTATTTAATTGATTTAAATAATTTAAAGACTTTTTATTTATTTTTCTATTAAAATTTAATTGATATGAATAATATATTGAAATTAAGAGTAATGGCTTGAAATTTTAGTTATAGTTATAAAATTACTTAGCTTTCCACTTATATTTATTTGGAGGATGTGGTAATTATTTTATCGCTGGCCACGAGTGTGTGGAAACGTGAGGCTTCTCCACCATTGTCACATTTTATTTTAGTCTAAATTGTACATTTAATTATTTAGGGAAAGCATACTACTTGGGGATAGAACGAAGTAGGCCGGTTAAGTTATCGTTGAATTGTTTAAATATTAGTTACAAATGGTTTCATGAAATATAAGTTAAATATGAGGAGCGCAGAGAAATAGTAAAAGTTAAATATAATTTAACGAAGCCACTGAACACTATTTAGTTTGGATGCTATTCAGAAAGAACATTTTCACCTGAATCATGGCTCCGAAGGCTGATGACAGTAGACGTATTGCGGCGGTCGGCACACTCTAACTCCTGGCGTCTTCATTTCGGCGATCAAAGACAAAAAGACCGAGTCCACCGCGCGTCCAGCCTTAATATTGGGCGTGTGTTGACTAACAAACTCCAAGGTCTTCCGCCCCGTTGGAGGGTCTTCCTCCTGTTGTGGTCCGCGTGCTCGGCTCGTGTCCCAATTACTGGAGTTGTGTTTGTGAGACCGCGATCGCCTAGTTGCAAAATCATAACACTACGCAAGGGCGTCAGGCACTAACCACAAAAAAGTAATCGCCCTTCGGGCTTACGTCTTGAACGTCATGTGCGGCGTTGTGAAACGGCGGGTTTCACTGCCGCGCGGCGCAATCAGCTGTTCGTACCTCGTGCGCTTGAAATAGACTCTCGAGCAGCGTGCAGCGCCGTCAAACCCGGACCAGGACGCGATAAACCCCGTCACCTAGCAGATAACACGTGAGACTATACTATTCTAAAACTACGGTTATAAAACAAATTAAATACATTGATAACTATAAATAAATATTAATAAAGTTTACAATGTTCCAACCGGTTGGAAATTAATACCATAAATATTATACACACGATCTATTTAAAGTATGTAAACGTCCATGCCTCACAGCTCCGTTGGCACAACATAACTGCAAACCTTAGCATTTCCGAACTAAAAGTTCCGAACGTGTCACTAAACGCAGACCTAAGACGATTAAATCGTCTCAATGTATAACCATTCGTTTCTGATGCATGTTGTTCGCGTTTTGTGGAGTCGGATAAATCGATTTTTTTATGCAGTTATTATTGGCCGAACATGTGAAACATTTAATCAGTTACTGTAAAAAGAAACTGATTCTTACTAAACACCATACATGGTAGAAGTTGTTTTATTAAGCGTGTAGCACAAAGAGCATGAGTCTTATAAAATTACAAAAGTAAATATGAAAGTTCATGCTGTGTGCGCTTCTTTTTGAAACATCCAATATGTAAACTTGGAAACACCTTTTACACAAGAAGTGTTTTGTGGGTTGTTGGTGGCGATCATTATTACTTGTTCATGGACACATTTTTAACGTGGAAGTTGTGTTATATTATCCTGATACTTGGTTTTAAATAACATGGATTACATTTGAATTGGCATAGAAGTTGTTGCGAACATTTGCGTGTTGTATGTGTGGGCATGTGTACGCGCGCGTACATGTTTGCTTTTGCCTTCTTATGCAGGATGATTAAAGACATTTTATTTTCAATTAAAAACGGCTTTTTCAAAGCGCTGCCTCTCAAAATTTACGCAATATATACACACGAAAGTAATCGAGGGAGATGCATTGAACCTTGCTACAGACTTTCGACCAATAAGATTACCGGGTCACCACTTAAAGTCCCATAGGTACACGAAGAACGGCGAGAATATTGCACGCCATTTCAGAACACTGCGCGTAGCGGCGATAGCTCAATTATGGCGCGTGCCAGTATACCCATCATAGCTCCCGCGCTTTTCGGCCTCAAACGCGATAAAAAGCATTCAAGGTGGCCGCCTGTGTAGGCCACCGAACGATGTGCAGAGCTCCAGCAGAAAATTTTTTTATTAAAAAACTGCCCAACGTGTCTGAGTGAGGTCTGGTTACGAACAGCTTTTAACCCGGCGTTGGTCGCGCCGTGAGCATTTCCCTCACACTCCCGCTTTTGTGTACAAAATAATTTTTATCTTGGTGACACGGGAATGTTTTTTTCAAATAATGATTTATTAAATTGTATTTATACATAAAGAACAAATCGAAAAAATATTAGAGGGAAATATAAAAAAATTAACTCTAATACACACTTTCTTCGGGAAGTGTGAGGGAAATGCTCACGGCGCGACCAACGCTGGGTTAATAAACATTACGCGTCTGTATATGTTTTTCAGTTCCTCCATTTCTCTCTATAGCATGTTTTTGCGGTAGTGAAAATTGCTCAAACTGGAGTTTTCACAGTAATTTTAGGTAAGAACATTCCGGTACAAAACACTAAAAAAGGAATAGAGACGTGCATCAAACCTAATTTAATTATTACGTCATAAAATTGTAGGGTTATTGACAGTAAGCCTGCACGCCAGTTGAGCGCTTTGCGCGTAGAGGCGATGAGAGTGTTGATGCTAATATCTCGGTCGCCCCTAGTGCTCCCACACTTTAAGGTCTCAGAAGTGGAAAATCCCTTCAACCAAGCGGTCACCTTAATCTCCAAAATCATTCTCATGAGCACGGCCAGAAGTTCTTGCCTATCTCATTCACTTGCGTGCGGAGGGCAGAAGAACTCGCTGCATCGTGCTCCCCGGCAGTTGTTTCTCAAAGATGAAGTTTGCCACACTAAACTCGTTACGTTTTCCCTACAAATGTACTGATCTCTTCGATACCATTAATTGTTTTGCTTTAAAAAAATTCAGATAAATTAAAGTTGGCATAACTTAGTTAAGCTGCACATATTTTAAAATTTACTATCGAAGTACACAGGAAATGAATGATAAATAAGAGTTTTTCTTCGGATTTTTGTAGTGCCATAAAAATGACACTGAAGCCCAAGTGTTTAAAGAATTTCTGTACTAACAACTTGTATAAAACTCATAATCATAAAACAAAATAAATACACAGTCAGTTATAAATATTTATTTATGATACTCTGTTGTAAAATTTTTCACAGCTTTCCTGGTTAAATATCTTTCTATCTATATAAATGTGAAAGTGTGTTTGGATGTTTGTTTGTCCTTCTTTCACGTCGCAACAGAGGAACGGATCGACGTAATTTTTTGCACAGAGATAGTTGGAGGATCGGGAAGTGACATAGGCTACTTTATATCCCAAAATAATATATCATTCCCTCAAAAAATGTTTTTTTTTAAATTAGCGCTCGGGTTACAATGTTGCGTCAATGTTAGATATATCGATTTATCGATATTTATAGATATATCGTTACTTATCTATATATATAATTTACTTATCGAATGATATGCAACTAAAAAATATATCGGTCATTGCTATATATGGCCTAACTATCATATAAATACGAAAGTGTATTTGTTTGTTTGTTTGTTTGTCCTTCCACGTTGCAATGGAGCAACGGATCGACGTCAATTTTTGCACGGAGATAGTTGGAGTACCGGGAAGTGACACATGCTACTTTTTACCCCTAGAAAATTTCTCATTCTCTTGGGGAAATTCTTATTGGAAGTGGAAAAAGTAAACAAACGCAATAACAATGCAACGTCGCAACCTATAAAGAGATCGATGTAATTTCTTGCAAGGAAATAGTTGGACGGCTGAAAGTTGATATTGGCTACTATTTATTGCGAGAAAATATCTCAAAAAATATACTTTCGCGAGTCGGTCTACCGTGCGCGGACGTGGAGAGCAATGGTGGCGGTAGGTGGAAGCGGCGTGGTTGGGAGAGGGAAGGGGGGAAGGGATCCTTAATAAAAAAACCTAATCAATAATTCCGTAGTCCATGCGAGCGGAGCCGCGGGCACAGCTAGTAATCAATATTTTTCATTCGAGCTTTCAGTACTCCTTATCTTGGCCTAAATAAAGCTATTTTACAACTGAATGTGATTCAACTCCTTTTATTTTCATTATTCTCATTCTAGTTTTAAAAATTTACAATAACTTTCAAGAAGAAAGTTAAAGATGAAAGTTAAATTGTAGGGCGAATTTTCTCAACAAGCAATTAAATGCAAAACAGATAAAATATTAATAAATTTCCGTTATCTAAAATCGTTTACTGTGAAACTTTTATAACTACCAATTTCACTACATTTTCAAAAATGCAAATGTTTTTTTAGCATAGTAATTCCATGGTATTGAATAGAAGTAGAAACGTTTAACCGCTTCAGTCACTTTGCCAACTATTGTGAAAATGTTGCACATGAGTGTTATTTTTTACTGGTATTGTAGGGCCAACACATAACGATGTCAGTGTCCAGTTTTCCTTGGGACCCATATGATTTGTAGAATTTTCTACAATATTTGACATTCATGGCTACTGTCAATATCAAAAAACATGCAGCACATTATTTACTGGTTGCAAGACAAGTAATGCACAGAAGTAATGCGAATAGCAAAAAATTATGTATGTGCAATACTTAAACTCAGAAATTAATATAATTACAACCAAAAAGGTTACAAAATATTAAATACTGTTCGATAATTTTGTGTAGGGCTATTTGTGAAAATGTTATTCTGGTCGGTGGTTAAGAACTTCGCATTCTGGTTGTGGAATTAAACCATCGATAAAAACGAATTATACCAATAAATATCTCTACTCAATTATTTAAAAAGGAAATAATTTCTCTCTGTTCGACGAATCTAATGAACGAGTGTTAAAAATGTTATTTTACAGAAATCCCTCTAGATATAGATCTAGGCTTTGGACAAACAATCTGCTTGGTTTAGTTATAACCTTTTCAAACTCGTAACAGCTGTATTACCGAATCGGAGAAGATAAAAAAAAGATGTGAATTTCTGCAAATACACTACAATTTGTGAAAAATGCAACACCAAGAAGGCTTCGTGTTATTGAAATGAACTTTATACCACAGTTCAGTTACATGACAATACACAATTGGTTAGGATTACAGAGCTATACATAATCCCCGTCTATGATACTTCAGTATGGTGTGAAGCCAACACGTGCTACAATCAGGGCTTCTAAGCGTCGTGGCATGTAATCAAAGAGGAGCTGGAAATATTCCTGTGGAATCTCCCTCCACGCGGTTTGTATGCGAGTACACTAAACATCAAAAATTGTTACTGGAGGACCGTGATGAACAAGTCACCGACCAACCGTATCCCAGCAGACATCTTCGAGGGACGACATCTCCCGCGAGTGTACTAAAGATGGAGGGCGACAGGGAGGTCACGGGGTTCATCGTAGTGGGCATCGATGCTGGATCTGGTTTCGAGATGGTCAAACGGTCATTCATCATCAGTCTTTGTCGGTTGGCGGACTTGCAAGTGTCTCGCGAAGTGTATTCATCCGCTCAGAGTAATCTTCGGCCACGTATGGTGGCTAAGGACAGGTTGTCGAATATAAATTGTCTGTTGGTAGCCCGGTGTTTGTGATTTCATAAGTAGTTCCTTTCCCCACGTTCGAGAAGAGTGCCACCATGCACGAACGCCGAGCCGAGGGAGTGCACGGAAGATCACTGTGGCACCGTGTAAACTCTGCGCCGAAGGCATAAGACAACAGACACCACAACATAGAGGAACAAGTCGCGAAGGGCTTTAAGAGGTGGATCGTGGTGGGGTACTCTTTGGAAGCAATGCATCACTCATGCGCATCCTACTGCAGGTCCACCAAGGCGTCGAGTCCTTTTCAAGAACTCGGACCTCATTGCTGGTCCTGGTAGCACATCTACCAGTACTATGGTATGAGGGACACCGGATCGGGACTGGTTGTTCTCTGAACCTAGGATTTGTAGCAGAGTCTATGCTGCCAGAGAACGAAGGGACGTTTTGTGCGGTGCTCATTGCTTTCCACGCTCCTCATCCTCAGGCGAACAAGAGCGTTAGGGGTACAACATTTAGCCAGGTACTCGCCGAGACCCATACCCTTGATGGAGAGGTGTGTGCCGCTGTATTTCTCGCTAAACGCATTCCTCGTAAGAGCCAGCCCTACAGGAGGTGTCGGTACCGTCGGCATCTGGAGGGTTGAGATGCCAGCCAGCCAACTGTACTCCGTGAACCGCCGACTACGTGGCAATCCTACCAAGATCTTTCGTGGATGTTCCAGCCAACAGGCACACACCCGTCCTAGCAGCAGCCAAAACACCATCACCACACAAGCACATACAACTTAATGTCTAAAAACCAAAGACGCTAACTTCAGTGAAATATATAATTTTTAATTAAACTTGCAATACAATGCCAATGCGTACTAATAAGCTGTGAACTTAACTGGGAGCCTGTATGCAATTACGTTCTGTAAATGTGTGTATCATTGCGAGTACTTACATTTTCAAAAATTGATTTCGCAAATCCTCACTTTACTGTGTCTATTACTCTTTAAGTACACTCAGTAAATACTGCATAGTAACTACAGAACTTACACCACCGAACGAGATTATTATTTCTATAGCTGAATAAATATAGCATGTTTTATACTATTTCCAGTTATTTGTATACATATGTTTCAAATAATCCCAGAAAATAAAACTAATTTCTAAAATTACTGTACCTAAAAACATTATTAAGTCACAATTACAGTTGAAGTAAAAATTATGTGTAGAGGTAAAATGATAAAAATTGAGAGTTCAAATTTAAACGCACTCCGCTTAATACCGTAAAATTATCGATCTGAAATTATGTTGTGCAGATTTTAGTAATTACTGGATACGAAAATGAAAACAAGTATCTTAAATGTTCCGCAGAATATATTAAGATTCTAAAAGTCATGTTTTTGGATTCACGTCCCAAAATGCAGAAAGATGGACTTTGTTGTACACAGACTTACGTACTAATAATGATGGAAATTGTTTCATGCAAAGGCTTTTATTGAAATAGAAAAGAAAAAAATATTTTACTATTAACTAAACACGGATTTTATGTTTGAATAAATAAGTGAATTATAGGTTATAGATATACTGAAATCGTTTAAAACTGGAATTTTTGAACTTATACATACATCTTTTCGCGCTTCGAGGGTAAAAGTTTAGTGTGTACCGGAAGTTGCGCAAGCACAATGTAACGAAATTCGATAGTAAACGTTGTAGGGGTTTGACCCAACGAACATGCGCGTATAGTTGCGCGCGCATGACAGTAAACGTGGCGTGGAAGGGGTATGACCCAACGCGCATGCGCGTATCGTCTAGCTATACACAAACGCAAGGTACACAACATAGCACGTGGTTATATTTAAAACCGACAGAAAATCAGTTCATGTAATACGCATATTGAAAAATATTATATTTATATTAGTAATTAATTGTGAATATATATATATATCTTATTATATAATGTTACGTACATTGTGCCGTGAAAAATTTGTTTGTGACAAAAATTGTATAATAAAACGTTGAAAGTGTTATCAAGTATTTGAAATTAATTAAACTTTAAGTAACCTCAAATACGCAGGGTACATAACATTGCACGAGGTTATATTTAAAACCGCCAGAAAATCAGTTCATGTAATAAGCAAATTGAAAAATATTTCATTTATATAGTTTGAATTCAGTTATGATATGGGACAAGTACACGCACCCTTTTTTTTTTTCTTCATGTATTGCAATTTTTTATTGATGAAATTCTGATAAGGGGGAAATAAATTGTTGTAAATGGCAAAAGTGCAGTAAGATTAGGCATAAGATTTTGTGTGAAAAATAACACATTTGAAACATATACTTAATAACTTTATGAGAGAGATATCGTGGCCTGTAGCAACTGTAGAAGCATAATGAGCATGGTTTATCTGGGATGCTTGATGCAACGCACCTCACTGTTGCGGTAACTCGATTCTACTCGAATGGTAACTTCCCTTGCATTATTGCTGCAAAAATAAAGTATTGTATGAAGTAATGATTTCCGTAATGTTTGGTGCTTCGCTTCCAGGTAAATGTAATTCCTATTTATTTTCAAATCTCTGAACATAAAAAGGTTATTTCAATTCAATGGTAAATTTNAGGTAAATGTAATTCCTATTTATTTTCAAATCTCTGAACATAAAAAGGTTATTTCAATTCAATGGTAAATTTCCTAACTATAAAATTTTTTACAGTTTTTTTTACATAACTCAGTGAATGTCTGTGCTCATAAACATAAGATTTTATGGTATGGGTGTCATCCCAATTTTTATATAAGAAACAGCAATATAATTTTTTAATTTACGTAGCTGTAACCATTAAAAAACTGTTCATTAGGTCTAGTCCCATGATGGGGAAGGAAAATGTTAGGAAAGAAGAGTTATGAGGCTAGATGCGTCAAGGGAGTAGGAACGTACTACCGGGAAAGGAAGTGGATGTACCGGGGACGCGGAATTGCGCCATCTCGGAAATGTATCTTATACGCATTTTGTACTCTTTAAACCAAACCGGAAATGTATCATATCCCGTTATGACACAGTTCCGACTGTTCTTAACTAGACAACTGTACTTGTATCATCTCCGCTGCGTGTTCAAGGAGTTACTAGAAATGTTACATCTCCTGTGATGGTACAATTCCGACTGTTCTTAACTAGACAACTGTACTTGTATCATCTCCGCTGCGTGTTCAAGGAGTTACTAGAAATGTTACATCTCCTGTGATGGTACAATTCCGACTGTTCTTAACTAGACAACTGTACTTGAATCATCTCCGCTGCGTGTTCAAGCAGTTACTAGAAATGTTACATCTCCAGATGTTAGGCCTTTAAAGTAAACAGGAGATGTTACATCTCCTGTGATGGTANAGTTACTAGAAATGTTACATCTCCAGATGTTAGGCCTTTAAAGTAAACAGGAGATGTTACATCTCCTGTGATGGTACAATTCCGACAGCTCTCAATTAGAAGACAGGAAATGTTTCATCTCCAGCATGGTTTTTTACAGGCGCTGAAGTTGTCACTGCATTGTTGTCAGTTTTCCACGTAACTCGGTCTAGCAAGTTACTCAGTGTCAGAAAAGTTATGACTTTGTAATGACGANATTGTTGTCAGTTTTCCACGTAACTCGGTCTAGCAAGTTACTCAGTGTCAGAAAAGTTATGACTTTGTAATGACGACGAGTCTCAAGTTGTACCACATTTGTCACCTAACTTCGATTTCGATGGAAATATATTCGCAGAGTTTATTTTTATGTCAATCATTTTAATCCTTGTTATATGAACTTTCATTGATATATATCTATCTCTAATGTTAAAGATATATATCAAATATGACGTAAATATCAACAGTGGTCTTACAATTTGAACAAACACTTCATAATCTCGGGGACTGGAACCTTTCACAGTTAGTAGGTCTGGCCGATTTAAGAGTTCCACCACATAGCAGTGAAGAGCGAAATTCATATGGACTTTGCAGGCGTTTTAGAGGCCAAACTGTGTTGTGAGTGGATATAAATCATGGGGAAATATTAAAATATGTTGGCTGGATACTATTTTCATAGCATTCCGTAACAATACATACTAATACTTAAAATTCGTATGCTGCCAATACGTAGGCAGTTATTCAATTTGCTCCTTGTGCTTACCTGAAGCGAAATTACAGCAAGCAACAAACATTCATATTGTTACTGTGTTCTCATTTATTAAACGTAGTATAATATTATAAATTTTTCAGAAAAGGAGGTGTTATAATATACTCCCAAGTTAAATAAAATAAAAGTGATTTAAATAGCGAGAAAAAAATTAATTTAAAACCTCTGCTGCTGGTTATACGTAAATAAACAAAATTTTTTGCAAAAGTGTAAAACGAAATCAATAAAATTGATTGTACAATAAAACACCTTTTTAAATATCATGTTTAGTAGATGCAGGAAATAAAAGTGGGATTATCGTAAAACCTAAATTTGATAAGTATTTATGCTGCCACGTAAAACGTTAACCGTAAGATTATCATCAGTGTCGTGATAAAATAAGGAAAAATGCGTCTTTCGACAGGTCTCTCTCAACTTGCTAGCTTCCATCGAGCTCTAGTTTACCTAAAGGGTCTAAAACCGTTACTGAGAAGGTAAGGGTAACACAGAGTTAAAAAAAGCATTACTATGATATGCCCATTAGTAAAAGTGATTTGAAATGTGTAGTGCTATAAATTTTCCAAAAAGTGCCATGTTAAAAATATTGAAATACTATATTCGTACCGCTCGCTGCAATGAGCAGCGCAGATAACAAAATATTTGCTGATGATACTGGCACCACAAACCTGGTTGTTATTTACTTGGTATGCTGCCTGAAAGTGTTATCTTTAAAGTTGAATGGCAATGGTATTGCAGGATTTCTGGTAGAATTTAGATGGACTGTAACCACATATTTTATCTGGCAACGAATACAGTATATTTAAATGCTCAAAGATTTCCAGATTGTAAGTTGTTAACATATTTTAAAATTCTTAGTTTAAAAATAATGAAATTAAACCTTTTTTTACTAATACAGTGTAATATTTGTATTGTGCTTTCAATAAAGGAAAACCTAATAATACCGAAACGGGCAAAATAACTATTGTTGCCAACACACTTACCGATGTAATAAAACCATGTTAGTTTTAATGACGTACCTACACTTTGGGAGAAAATGAAATTTTCTTGGTGAATGAAAACTATAAAACCATAATAGTTCCCTTATTATAAAATAATATCCGAAGGTTGTTCTGAATGTTTGCGGACTGGCGACACACCACAGATCAATGGAAGCGATTCTGCGAATTTCGGCAGTGGGGTGCTTTGTTTACGTATGTGAAGCCAAGACGCACATGTAGCAATTTGCGAGCTATTGAAGTTGAAGTGCAGCGTGTATTTCAATGGTGGGTGAGAAAGATATACCAGACAAAGGATCGCTGTTGACCTTTGTGTCAAGTTATGCAAAGGTGGAGAGGAAACGTCAAACAGGAGTACGGTGAAGAAAAAGTTGGCAAAACGGCCGTATTTGTACAGGGGAAACGTTATAAGGACGGTGGAAGTTATAGTTAGGTTACAGGATCAACTGAAAAATGGAGGCCTGACAAAATCTGTGATCGAAGAGAACATTCTGAAAGCAGATACAGTGTTGAAAGAAGATATACGTTTA
The DNA here is from genome assembly GCA_002778355.1 of Clitarchus hookeri. Classification (NCBI taxonomy): domain Eukaryota; kingdom Metazoa; phylum Arthropoda; class Insecta; order Phasmatodea; family Phasmatidae; genus Clitarchus; species Clitarchus hookeri. The sequence goes on along the minus strand of NQII01000824.1, from coordinate 6,813 downwards.
TGGGCTGGAGAATTGACAGATGAACTGATGCTGCTGGGTGCTCATATCTAAACTGATCCTGTACACTGTCTTCGCTTTTTTTTAATGCTTTCGTACGTTGAATACGACCAATAGGTTCTTTCCTTCCACTCCCTACGTCTGCTGGACGGTTTCTGTCCACTTCTGCGTAACTTGCAATAAAGTTCAGTAGCGATTATTTGTCTGGTTTTCACTGCATATCAGTCTCATCCGCCATTGTATTACATGATGCAGTTCAACTTTTAAAACAAACAAAGCTATCACAAAAATATAGTCCACAATAGCAGGCTAACTTTGACGACCTCAAAACGAGAATAACGGACGTCTTCCAAACCGTAACACCGGACATGCTGACAAAAGCGTGGAACGAGTTTGATTATCGCGTAGATGTCGTTCGGGCCGCTCACGGTGGTCACAGTGAACATTTATGAATGTATGGTAAACAAACTTCACGGTTCCACGGTTCATTTGATTGGTTGTTTGGTTTTGATAATATATACCTTCAAAGTAGGGGTATTATTTATACTCACCCTTATTAAGCAACCGTTTATAGGTAGACCTACTGCATGTAATGTCACATTGTCTTATTGCCTTGATTGTCTTTCAGCAGAAAGGCTTACTACAAATCAGTTTCTAATAGATAATAACATTATGCAATAATACATTTTAGAAACTACAGTTTAAGGACATATCAATGTATCGCATACGACGGCACTAAGATGTGTTTCTGTTACATAATTTAGTAAAACAATTGTTGTATTTTGTAATAAACAATTTAGCGCTTAAGCCAGGGGCGTAGCCAGAAAAAAAGGGGGGGGTCTAGGGGGCCAGGGCCCCTCCCGAATGTTAATCAATTTTGATTAATCATTCAATTGTCTTATTCCTATATTTATGAGTGTACTAATAGCAGGTTATTCACTTCATTATCACAAAACGCATTACTTTCTATCTACGTTATGTATTGTTTTGTATGGTAAACTCGTCTCCCTTACTGCCAGTAACGTACATAGAAGGGCAGTAAAGAGGGTCCGGGCTTCCACCTGAAGCTCGTCATTGTACAAATACAAATATATGAGATACTGAGAAACGTACATTAATAGACACAAGTAAAAAACTGACGTAAGTGATATGTGTCAATTTATTTCTTTGTTACGCCTAAGAGAACATTATTTAATTCACATATATAATTAGCATATTTAACTTGTATCCGATTGGGTCCCCTTCGAATAATGTCTAACCACGCCACTGGAATGAACAAATGGTTACTGTAAACTACGGAATTGCATTTGAATATTGAAAAAAACATTACTCTTTGCCAAAACTTTCTGGAAACTGGTAAAATTTAGTATAGCCCGCCTGTCCTTCAGCAGTGTTTTGTGGAGAATTCCGTATCTGAGTCTGGTCAACGGCGTGAGGAGAAGTTGCGTACATGTATGGGCTCACACTGTGATATGTTAGAGAGGGTTGAATGCACAGGTGAAAACTGTCCCAATTTATCAACCGAAATACTATTTCCTGGAGTGCTCAATTGTGGTGTATAATTACGCGTACACACGTTCTGTGTTGTTCCCAGTTGTAACGATGACTGTAGACCAAGTGAACGTGTGATTGACATTAATTGGGAAGTGTTGTAGTTGTGGCTAAAACGACTCTTGTCTGCATCAATAAAAACTTCCAAAATCGCGCCCTGGATCTCTGATCGTGTGGGTTGATCGTAAGGTTTAAGTTTTGCTGCACCGAGTGTCCCAAATATTTTTGAGCCATCACCTGTTCGGGAAGCCACAGCAGATGTGAAAAGACCGTAGGATTCTTCCAGACGCTTGCCTTCAACATTCTTCTTATTATATTTGATATTTTGCCATCCCTTCTCCCTTGTACAAACGTTGTTGTCCATCCGTCCTTTGACGTTTCCATCGTCTTCTTGTTCACATTCGCCCTCTTCCAATAGACGTTTGTTTTCGCCTGCTTCAGCATCATTCCCTTGGCCTGTGTCATTTTTAGCTTCCGTCGTGCCTGGCAGCATTTGAGAGCACGCCTTGCTGTTTGAGTTATCTTCCATCAAAATTTAAGTTATAAATATACTGCACCAAAAAAAAAAATGTTTCTATTTATGACTATATTTGTGGAAATCTCAGCATTGTAGTTGTACACTCTAGATTGAATTCTGTGAATATACACTGATTAGCAGTATATTTTCACGGGTTGAATGAGTTGAAACTACTGCGTCGTTTATTAGGGAGATATTACTATCTCAGAGAGGGAAATAAACCCACTTATGCAATGGGTGCGCAATTTGATTTAACGAAGATGAGAACAATATACGGTACTGTTACTATTTTCTCTTCCAGTTGACGAAACACATGTTTATACTGCCCTATCTATAATACTTCTTTGCAATGGACAATTATGTGAAAAAAAAAGTAAATATTATGATCCGATGAAATTAACCCACAAATGACTTTTATTTATGCATGGTGAATTCAGATGTAAGCCTTAAAGAAGGTTTTTTAATTAAAACAGAAATTCCACTCATATGCTATCTCACACTACAGAGTATGGCGTAGATCGAATGACAGTCTTTGTGAGATGACAAGTTACACACAAAAAAGGGAAATTGTTTTTATATAAAAAATGCCGCTAAGTTGTTATACAGGAAGACAATATGCTTTAATGTAGATACCGAAAATTTTCCTCACAAATATCGACGATTATTAGTGATATATGAGAATAGATTTTAGTTAACGCTATTTTAATACGGGAATGAAACAACACCCTCTTTTATCTACATCACGAAATCACCCCTCTTTATTGATACACTTAGGGTAGCATGATTCATGTTACCAAAACTAAAGGCAACTATAAGGTGTTGTTCAACCTGCTTTTATGCTAGATTACTACATGTACTATGCTTGACAATCACGGTGTCTATGGTGCAACATTCTCAGGCCCATCCTCTACCAAACAGTCAAGATATTTCATTAAATGTGGAATTACTTCCTTTGGGTAGGCTACTGACAACAGGGCTACCCAACAGGCAGTAGCGTCACTTATTTTGAGAATGAAGTGACCAAGAAGCAACACTGGAATGCAAAGGCGGAGTAAACGGTAGTACCTCGAGAAAACCCGTCGACTAGCACGATTCCCACATGCGGAAATTGCAGGTTTGACCCCGCCTGGAATCGAACCTGGACCGCCTTCGTGGGAAAACGAGTATGAAGTATGAAGGACAGTGAAGTATGAAGGAGTATGAAGAACAGTGGAACTTTCCACACTGTTTAGGTTGGTTCGACGGGAAGCTTGTGGGAATTGAACCTCCAAAAGGAAGTGGCAGTGTTAACTACAATTTCAAAGTTTTTTTCAGCGTAGTTCTTTTTGTATTAGTTGATGCGAATTACAATTTCCATTTCTTTGTTGTAGGATGCCAAGGAAGTGTCAGTGACAGTACTTTGTTCACAAACACCCAGTTAGGGAAAAAAATACAGGAAGAAATATTGGCTTTTCCTCAGCCCAGCACTTTAGCGGGAAGACATTTACCAATATTCCCTTTATTTTAAGCCTTCATATTGTCTACTCACTTGGTAAGGGTGTATTCGGGCCTCTTTCCAAAAGGCTAAAAATAATGGTTATTTTAATTACAGACACTGTAGAGCCTTGCGTGTTGTAGAGAACGTTTTTGGGATCACTACTAGAGTGTTCAGAGTCCTACGTAAACCTGTTTGTTTGGAACCACACGAAGTTCAGGTCATTGTGCTTGCTGTTGCCTATCTGCACAATTTTTTAAGAAAACGAAAATAATCATCAGCTCTCTACATTCCACCAGGCACACTTGTTAGTGAAGAAGATTGCACTGGGATTCCAGGAAGTTGGAGAACCACCAGTGAATCACTGACATCAATGCTACCACTCAGGAGACCATTGAGCATAGAGCAGATTTCGTCACAACAGTTCATGAACGAGTTTCTTGGCAAAACCAATACGCATAAACATGGTTGTAGGTAGTCACACATTAATACCAAGTAATTTAACCTGTGTTAAACTATGTTTATTTACAGTGTTCAGGGATTTACTTGGTTTGTTCTTGTCCATAATGAAATATATTGCCTCAAACGTGAACCATGTTCCAGTGTAGCCTTTGTCAGCTCCTGAAAATGATTATATGTATTCACGTATAAAATCTTCGTGACTGTACAAGACATTCACCTTTTATATTCAATCCTCTTAACAGTATGAAATGGTTTTTGTGCATTACATGGTTGATAATCATATGTGTACATACGATGTGGTGTTTGTTTAGATGTAATGTACAGTAGTTTCGATAAACATGAACATTATTTATTTCTTCCTTCTTAATATAAAGTAACCCTAATTTTACAACTCTACATTATAAAGACCCCCTTTGTTATTATACATCCACAAACAGTACTAAATTTTTAAAACTTAACTTTTTTAAATTCAAGCCTACTATTTTTCGAGTAATATTTTTTATTACCTCTTAAATATATATCACATTTCTCGTTTCAACTTTATCCTCTTTGCCCTCCCGTGTTAAAATGAGGCTAATAAACAATCCCATTTCTTCTTACACACCACGGGGCTTCTCTTTATCTCATCAGAAATCTCGATCCACGCGTCGTTGCGTTTTATCTTATGATAATGATTCCAATGGTTTGAGTGCCACAATAGTGGCCTATTCTCAGGGGCAGTTCTTGCCAATGGGTGCAGGGACACGTGCCTTCCAAAATAAAATTTGATATACCCCAACAAATAAGTGATCTTTTATAGGTATTTCTTCCATAACTTAAGTGTAAAAGAAGCGTATTTCATCATTAGGTTCTGTATCACTAGGCTGCGAATAACGTCTCCTAACTTTGGGCGTGGACGATATTTCTCCTTGCAGCTTTGGGGCACAGACGATCTGTATCCACGCTGCAGTATATTTTCTCCTTGTCGAAGGCATACGAGACGTGTCGGAAATAGCCGAAGTGCGGTAGAATCGGGGCACAAGCCACCTGTGTCCACGCGGTTCATGCAGTGCTTTAACAGCTCGAGAGATGGCAGGTGCGTGTCGTCTGCGATGTGTTTACTGACGTAACGCATTGTATACTGTTACTGTAGCAGTATTATATTCAAGGCTTGAGAATTTGTGAATATTTGTGCATGATATCAATGTTTTTTAAAGATTGTTAATAATTCAGTTTTTAATATTTATACACTGCGATTTTGATTCTTTGTTAAGGCCTGTCTGCAATAGGCCATACCTATGTACGTGGATGTGTCTAAATCTTAACGTCAATTGACGTCACATTCACGCAGTCCGAAAATGGTCTACAAATGCGTTTTCCGAAAGTGAGCTTTCATAATATGTAATTAGATCGCAGTAAATTCNCCGTAGCAGTATTTTATTCAAGGCTTGAGAATTTGTGAATATTTGTGCATGATATCAAAGTTTTTTAAATATTGTTAATAATTCAGTTTTTAATATTTATACACTGCGATTTTGATTCTTTGTTAAGGCCTGTCTGCAATAGGCCATACCTATGTACATGGATGTGTCTAAATCTTAACGTCAATTGACGNCATACCTATGTACGTGGATGTGTCTAAATCTTAACGTCAATTGACGTCACATTCACGCAGTCCGAACATGGTCTACAAATGCGTTTTCCGAAAGTGAGCTTTCATAATATGTAATTAGATCGCAGTAAATTCGGCACATTATTTGTTGTTACGTTATGATTTTTATATTGCTAAATTGTTGATTTGCGAGATGTGTAATTTGAATATATATATACATTTATGTGTATTTTTTTTTGTCATATAGGCCCTGGCTGTTTTATTTAAAATAGGTACGGCAACTGACATCCAATAATTTTATTAAATGTTCATCCTTCATATTTAAAAGTTCAGATCGAACGCAGACTGCACTAATTGGCATTTCATCACGTTCGTCTCGAGAAAATCAAACTTGCAAGCCAATTGTTTACATTTACAATGTGAACATTCCACGAATGCGCGTGAAAGTATCTGTAGACTTATTTTTCTATCGTGTTATAAGACAACCTGGTACAAAAGTTCAGTTTTCTTAACGCTTTGATTTGCGACACAGATTGACTTGGGACATGGGAGGTTTGTGACAGTGCCATGACGTCAGAGGGTCACTTGAACCAATCAGCGTATCCTTGTCCTATGGCACAGGTTAGAATAGCGTAATTGTAGACAGGTCTTTACTGAACTGACATGAAACATGTTACATTCATTCAAAAAATACAGTAAACAGAATTAAAATATTTTAGAGATGCAGTTAGTGTATCCCGACAGGCGTGAAATTTAAAATCTTGGCCCTCCGAAACCGNTGAAATTTAAAATCTTGGCCCTCCGAAACCGCAACTTATCCTACCGCGAACTTATTACACCCTAAAGAGCAATTGTACATTTAATTTGAGTAAAAAAAAATTCACAAAGCCATTTATTTAGCAGGATATACGATTATACAACCGCGTTTTATTGTTGGTTTTGTATTATTTTTGGTTCTGACGATACGTGAGTGACTACAGGTGTCGTCGGCCTAAAAAATTTGGATAACAAGGAAAAAAAAACATTTAGCGAACAAATCGCATTTGCAGAATGAAATGAAAATGGTCATGATGGACCAGGTAGATATAAGAAATCAGATAGATGAAGTATAAGGAATATCAGTTTAAAAACACACTGAACTAGTAAAAATAATAGATACATAACTTTTACGATAAAATTATGCAAAACATTTTGTGGATTTTTTTTAGTCGAGTCTTGGAG